>MU277723.1:6335-16546 GCA_022385805.1 Pilatotrama ljubarskyi | reverse complement strand
ACTCTCGGCTACTATCGCTTGGTAGCGGAGTGCGAAACCCTCCCTCCCTGAGCACACTTCAGCCACATTGTTTGTATTCCTACTCTTCTAGGATACAGAGTACGGATCGGCCAAGCCTGACTGGTGCGAAAGGCTCAGCGACGCTCATATCCGAAATTTGAGGTTAATCGGTTAAGAAGCTGCAGCGGGATCTGGGCATCAGCAGTTGCAGAAGTGGGTACATTGGCTCTCAAAACGAGTATTTCAGACCTGTAGACCGCAATTCTCCGTCTACCCCGTTCAAACTACATATATGGCCTCTCTATGGCATTCCGAACATACTACAAAAAGAAGTGAGAGAAGAGCATGAGTGGATGCCGCGCTATTGCAGATTTGCATTACTGTGTACTTTTGCATATCCGTGGTAGGGATAGTAGATTGGATTGGCCTCCGACCTCTTTGTCCAGCTGCTCCCTCAAAACCACCATGGCTCGCTCTGTCCCGAGAGTCGCGATGCTCCTCTGGCTCGCATCCTGTATCCTAGCAATGCGACTTGCCCGTGCCACGGTGTCTCCGACGATTGTTTCGCCAGGTGGTACTACTCAGTGGTCTCTTGGATCGGTACAGACGGTGAAGTGGTATGACACCAGAGCTCGATCATGTCTCCAATGTTTACGCGTCTGCAGGGTGTCCGACCAGGACATGTCCGGCCTGAATGGGACGATATATCTGGGATACATTCAGCAGGATGGGAATACTTTCCTGTGGAAAGGTGTGCGTTCAGGAGACTGCGAACATGCTGCAGATTCTCATCGTACGACGCGACGATGGCCAACAGACCAGCCGCTTGCACAGAACTTTTCCTTGGCCGATGGTGCAGTGAACGTTCGTGTGCCTCTGAACCTACCGACGAGCTTCAACCGCTACGTGCTTGCGTGTAAGTCCTACTGCATTTCCGCCCCTCAACAGCTCTTACTGGACCTCCACAGTATCAATCGACGGGGACGACAGCGATCTCAGCGGTCTGTTCGGTATACTCGATCGCAGCAACTCTCCAGTCACTTCAACGATGTCTCCCCCTGTTACTCTGTCTACAACTGGAGGAGTTCCTTCTGCTACGATCACTCGTACCAGCATCGTCTCTACTATAGGCTCATCCACAGCCTCGGCGTCTTCCGGCAGTGTTTCAGCCCCGGCCACAACATCTTCAGCGGTGCTGACTGCTACTCAGTCCAATCCTACGACTACTGCGGGCGCGAATGACGCTTCTAATGGTGCCAGCCGTAGTAGGGGGTTTCTACTTTTGGCCGTCTGCGGAGCGTGCGCGTGGATCGGGGGCGTTTTCTAGGTAGGTATATCTCAATTGGTATGTCAGATTGTACCGACGACTTTTGCCTAGGTTTATGCAGTTGTACCGACCGTTTTAGAGATCTATCCGTAATGCAGTGATTTCTTGTGAAACATCGGCTTTAGGGTATCCCTCCACGTCAAGATGCCGTGTTGCCCGGATTGACATATTCTGTCAGAGGAAGGTGAGCCGCTGAGATGCATCGTCACTGAACTTCAAGCTTCAACCCCGATCGGAGTGTGAAGGCTACCCGATCGTGGTTGAAGTCCAATGGGACGATCGGTCGCCCCCTCGGTCAGCCTCTCCCCAGTATGGCTATAAAGAACAAACCCGCTGAGATCGTCACCGTTTCCTCACTCTCCTTCGAACCACCCGCATCTCGCGTCACCCCGCCGCGCTTCAAGCTCACCAGCCGCTCGCAACCCGCTCACCCGCCATACCTCGCGTCACCTGGCCAGACTTCTTGATCACCCACTCGTTAATCACCCAGAGCCATGTCCACCTACGTCAACCACGCCGTCGCAGGATCCCTTCCCGACATTGCTACTCGCTGGCGCATGGAAGTGAGTAGCAAGCCCGGGATAGCTGTCTCTGGCGGCGGGGAACGTCCCACCCGCCGCAAGGCCGACACCATGGCCGACGGTCTAGACAACGAGGCCGAAGACGAGCTCGCTCGCTCCATCAAGAGGTGTAAGCGTTCCGACGAGGATGCAGACCAGGCAGGTGTTCTTGGTCACTACTTCTGGCGATGTCCTTACGGTGCCTCAGATCCTCCAACGTCTTGCGAGGTTGACTGTGAACGCTCCCGCGAAGAAGCGCGGCCGCGCCCAAGGAGATGCCGTTAAGGTACGTCACGGTTATTGAGAGTCTTGATGTCACTGCTGAAGTTAGCTGAGTAGCTGCGCAAGCGGTTTATCAAGTCTACCCGTAGACTGCCTGCCAAGCCTGACTACGACGGAGGCGCCCACTACCCCTTCACCTTCCTCCCCAGGCCCATTCCCTCCACCCTTACCACCTCCATAGACGATATCTGCACGCCTGTCGGTTCACCAATCGAACAAGCCAGTCAGGTCGTCATCCAAGAGCAGAAGCACGAACAAGTACTGGTGCTTGTGTCGAGTTCTCAGGATGTCGACCCTGGGGCCTCGAGACAAGCATCGGCCTCCGTCTCCACCTACAACATGGAGATGGACGCAGACCAGCTCAAGAACGACCACACACCCGACGGCTCTACCAGTTCCCCCAACGATGACGACTACGACGATATCGACCGACTCCTTGCCTCTATAGACCACACTCCAGCTTCCCCCTCTTCCAATGATGATAAGAACGCCCTCCGAGTCCCCTCCGTCAGCTCCGCGGCTCACGTCTCGACGCAAGCCAACTTGGACAGCTTTATTCCCCGTTTCCTCGCCCGCGCCGCGGCGGCTGTGAGGGCCCCAAAGCCATCCATCCAACCGAAGCCAGTAGTACGCGTTGTAGCAAAGTCCTCCAAGCGGGCGCGCGTAGCCGCATCAGTCCCATACGGTAGGGGGCGGAGGCCTGACAGGTATACGAGACGCGACGAGGATACCCTCATGACATCCCAGGGTCTCTTTGATCCCTTCTCTGCAATCACCTCTCCCGTCCTACTCCAGGCAGCTCCAGTACACGAGCACCAAGCCATGGTCACTGAAGACAACGCACAGACCGCGCCGATCCTTGATATGTCAAGACCGATATCCGATGTTGAACACGAGCGTACCGTTGCTGAAGTCATCGCCGCCGTCGCCTCCGTTCCTGAGCATGTCAAGCCGCTCGGGTCGGTCGAAGACGGAGGGGTGGCCGCTTCCAGTACGGAGGACGAAGTCGATGACCTCTTCGGGGATATCCCAGGGGCTTCTCCCGCATCGACCGCAGTGGACTTTTGCCATACGTTCGGGATAGAGGTAAGTCTGCCTTTGTCTTGTTTCTTGGGGCAGTTGCCGACGACATCTTCCTCGAGGTACGCGAACCGTCGCCCACGCCATGCAGCCCCGACCATGCGGTGGCTTCGCTTATGCAGGACGACCATATTCCTCTCGCCTACCTCGAGAAGACCGAAACGTCTCACACGGAGGTCGATGCTGCTCACGATGTAGATGCCGACTTCGACGAATGGCTGGCGTCTCTGCAAGAGCCTGAAGAACATCAGAACATCGACGCGCTCTTCGGCGATGCCTCTGAGGTCGGCCGATTATGCTACACTGAGTCGCCTTGCCTGCCACCCCTGAGTAGCGATGAAGACGTCTTCGGTGAAGTTCTTCAAGCACAAGTGACGACGTCTCAAGAACAAGTGAGTTCTTCCTTCCGCTTCGCTCTCGTCTCATTCTGACAAGGTCCAGGATGTCAAGGTCGAGGACTCGCCAGTTCCCGCCAGTGCCAGCTACGAGGACCTGTTCGGCCCCGAGATAGAAGAGTTCTCCACCAACGTGCTGCCACTAGGGCCCGCCCAAGAGCTTCAAGACGATGAGGTGAGCTATGGCCTGCTTCCTCTTATCACTGAAACTCGAACCTTGAGCAGGACATCGGCGAGTGCGGAGAGGAACAGTTCTACAGCCTCCCGCCTTCGCCTTCTCCGTCATCGGGCCAATTCCTCTCGATGCTAGCAGCCAAGCACGATTGCGACGACCGAGAATGCGCCATCTTCCGCCTCATCACGCAGTTGGACACCGAGTCCCAAGTCTGCTCCTCGCTGCCGCCCCTGTGCAGCGACGGTGGCGATTCAGAGGACTCCTCAGCGTACGCTCCAGACATTGACGAGTTCTGCGTAGGCGCCGCTCGAGACAGCGTAGCAGTAGATTCCCCCATGTGGGTCTTCAGAGAGTCGTACGTCCTCCCGGATCTCGAGGAGAACAACGACGTGGTAGTAGTCGTACCTTCAGAAGAGGATTTCGAGTCGGGGATCGTCCTTGCAGCTGACCCGAGCTTCGGACCACTTGTTGCGCAACTTGACAAGTGGTCCATGAAGGACGCTCCCGTCTCGCTCTTTACCTCACCCGACCCGGTGTCCGTCTCACCTATGGATGCCGATGTCTGGTACGATGCTCTCGACGACGAAGAATTCACCTCTCCTGCTATGTCTCCCGCTGTCTCCCAGGGCGACCTACGGATGCTCTGCGACGACGCCTCGCCCTGTGTCGACATGGACGACATCTTCAATGACTACGCCCGCTCCGCTGCGCCTTTCTCGCTTGCTCACACTGCCACTGGCTTTTTCCTTGGCCTCTGCTCTACCCCTGCTACCCCTACTCCTGGTGCGCTTCCTGGTGACTTCGAGAGGTCTATGCTCGACTCGCCGCTCCAGCCACTTCGGTGGGAATCTCTGTTCTCGGGTTCCTCTGGCCCCCTCTTCTCGGCCGACACCCCTCAGCTCGTTGACGACGACTCCATGGACATGGACGTCGACACCGATCATTCTGCTGTGTCTTCCCAGCACTTTGCTCATCACTTCGGTGCTCCCTCCGGAATTCCTTACCGCGGAACGCTTCTCACCTGCGGCGCCTCTGCTCCTCTTGGCGCTACTTGCTCATTCCGGCTCTTCGAGGACGACTTGGCGCAGCCTATGCTCCAGGACGCGGCGCCTTCTCGGGACGGCCTCGTTGATTTCGCCGTTTCTCGGGTTGCCTACATCCCCGAAGCTGCTCGTGCTCGTGCTCTCCCCGGTGCTTGGCTGGAGAGCTCGGACTCCGCCGACGACTTCTTCCTGAACTAGATCGCCTGCACCTCCACATATTCTATCCCCGCTCGCCTGCAACACCATCTCTTCTGACTTACAACGTCTTCACGCTAGATGGAGACGATCACGATATACTCACAAGACTTGGAACATATTCACGCGGATATCTAGCAGCATATACCCAACATTTTGACGATACCAGCATCTGCCTCTATCTGACCGACCGTGCGCATATCGCACGACATATACTCTGTACCATATTCGTATTCGTAGCAGCACACACCTTCCGCCTGTATTTGTATATCGACCCTTGGCTAGGTAAGTTCCTCACCTCTCGGCTGCTTTGCCGGTCCTCTAACATGATTCCCTCAGAGGCTCACGGTCCTCCCGGCATTCGAGCTCGACCCGCGCCAGCCCAACTATTCCGGTTCTCAATTCCCCTCTTCCCCGCTCCCTGTTCCGTCCGCTTCCCGCCATCTCCTCCTCCGAGCCATCTTCACCCTTCCCTTCCAACGTCGAAGCTGCTTGTGCCGGCGGGGGGCCCTGATCCAGTCCCGCGTCGCTCAAGCATCTCTGGCAAACCCGAAACCTCCCCCACCACCCTCGACACGTTACCGTCCTCCTGGCCGCCGCTCACGGCCCTGGTGACTTCGACGTATCGAGGATTCCTTCGCCTCGGTCTGCATGCCAAATCCCAAGTATGCTCGACGTGCAAAGCGCCTCGGGACGGACTGGATCCCCGTCTTCGGGGATGCCCGCGCGCGCCCGGCATCGCATCCGCCTCTTTTCCCTTCGCCTACTCAAGCCCGACTTCCTTGTCGTCCTTTGTGGCCGATCACTATTGTCGGAAAAAGTTATTTTGCATCTGGAGGGCGCTACCCTCGAGACAGTCTCGGACCGCCCTCCGCCAGGCTCCGGCTCGCTTAACGGCGTGGCGAGGCTATGCGGAGGCTGGTGGAGGGTTGCCGGAGGGCCGCCCTCCCGAAGAAATATCCCGCCTCCGGAAGGCTATCAGCCTCGGAGCCTCCTAGCGCCTCCGGCGAAAAGTCCGACATATGGCCGCGAACGATGATAGTCGGTATTCCCGCCTCTCTCATGAGCGCGAGCGGTTTGGCGACCGCTCAGCCTGAAGCTGTACAATGCTTCATCCACTCGTTTCGACCGTGACGACACAGAAAAGCCCTGGGTAAATCACTTGTTCACCTTCAGGTTTGACCGACCCGCCCGTTGTCAGTTCTTATGGGCGTTACCTCCCCTTTTCCCCTCGTAACCCATGTTACACTTCAGGTGAGCCATTCTGCTATCCACATCAGTTCGACGTGCTGATACGTTCGATCATAGTCTCTTCGCATTCCGGATGCGAGTAGCCCTCGGTGTCCCCTAAGACGTTACCAAGAATGTCCGGACAGACTGAGGTCTCGTTCATCTTCTGTCGCTTTCGGTGAGAAGGCTTTTCTCGTCGTATTCTCACGTGCTGACGTGCAGCTGGCTAGATTCCCCTTCTCTTCTTCCGCCTTCCCCCTCCCTTCCGACTGCGCGTCGGCGTACGCGCAGTCACTGTTCGTCCGAGAGGCAGTCGCGATGCCTCTCAACCGTCCCGCAAGGTGTACTCAGATTGCTCGGACTTGTTCACCCCGCATCTGGTGAGTACGAGCGGGCCCGCACTATCACTCGAGCCCGGTACTAACTTCTACTGCAGGTCTGTCTTGACTTCGAAGGCTTCACAGCGTGTGCTTCCTAGCTGACAAGACGCTGAGACGCGTCGTTTTCTGTGCACGGGAAGCGACGCGTCTCCCGGATCCCTCGAGGATCCTCCACCGTGCGGCTCTCTGGGCGATGGACAAGACTCGTCAAGGAGAGCCGCAGCGACCCAACGACGCACCTAGGTGAGCGAGCCCGCTCTATGCGTACTCATTCGCGAGTACTGACACATCGCACACAGACGGGCTGTCGGCAGTCTTCGTCGCCGTTGGACCCAGTCTCGACCCGCTTTTGGACCCAAGCGCTCCCCAGCGTAGGAGTCCTGCTTCCAAGCTAGCGCTATCTCCTCCTGCTATCCGTGCAGGTCGCGCTATCGAAGCTCTCGTTCGCTCATCCCGAGTGCTCTCGCGCTCTCTTATGCTCAGGCTGGTCCTGTGGTATGCTATGTGATGGACGAGCTACTCGCCTCGACGGCGGGTCGATCTTTCTCGCAGCGCACGGTGCGCTCTTCCCGATTTCTACGACATTCATAATGTCCTGACGCGCATTGCGCTTTGTAGGCCGTTGCAAGAGAGCTTGGCTTGTTCGTGTGCTGTCGAAAGGCTGGGCCTGTAGGGTGAGTATCTCTAACGCCCCGCGCGATCCGAAATCCGTTGACAAGTATCGCTGTTTGCAGATCGCTGCTGGGACTGGCTCCTACACGTCCTCTGTTAGTCTCCTGCAGCGCAGTAGGAGCGACCGAGACGTGTCTACTATTGTGGTCGCGCTGCTCCCGGCGAGTATAGAAGCGACCGCGACGGGTGCACCGACCTCGTGCGCAGCGCAGGTAAGCACTCTGACCGTCCGCACTTATCCATAGAGGCCTTCTGACGATGATTCACACTACACAGGTCGCTGCTGGGACTGGCTCCCGTACGTCCTCGGGGATGCGCTCCTGCTGGTGCAGGCGGTAGCGACCGAGACGTGCGCATGAGACATATACCGTTTGCGCTCCTGCTAGCAGGATTGAGGCGACCGGGCCGTAATACAACTTATAGGTACTTGTCAATTAGTTCCTCCTTGTACGTCTTCTGCTCCTGGTCCCTTGGGAGTTTGAGGATGTGAGAGGGCTGAGTGGGTTTGATGGTGTGGTCACGCTTTATGATGAATTATGGGCTGGGCTCATAGCTTCTGGCTGTATGAGATGCTTCCTGGAGTGCTGCGGCCTCGGGCCCTTGAGGTGGGTTCTGAGTGCGCTTGTAGAGAGGACGGACGCGCCCTGTGACTGAGCGCGACATGGAGAGCACGTGCGCGCGTCACACCGCACTGGAAGACACAGCCGAGCCTAAGCGAGAAGTGCTGATGGACTGAGGACTCACCGCTGACGCACTCGCCGATTTCCAATCTCCCGACGACGGGCTCGCGTATGGAGTCGTTTGCTGGCAGCAGTGCCTTAGCCCTCTTGTGCTCGTCCTGCTCGCTGTATGGCCTCTAGTCCACTGTTTCCTCTGTGCTCAGGTGCCATCCTTGTCGCGTTGGGCCTCTGCATGGGCTCCCACGCGCAATTCGCCCCCATCGACCGTAGCAAGTCGCCTCTCATCCTCAGGCCGAATGGCGCGGACGTATGGAGAGTCGGAGACGTCGAGACTATTCGGTGGTCAGTACCACTGTTCTTCGCGAGGAAGACAATCCCGGGCCGGGCTTGCTGACGGTCGCGTGAAGGAGTAATGACGGTCTCGGGATACAGTACAGTTGCGGACAGTCAAAGTCGACAAAAGCGGGTTTGGCCTGTTTGGGATTTTTTTTTTAGGGGAAACTGACCTCGCGATCAGACTCAGAATGTCGAGAAACGTCAGAAAAACAATGTCCGAAGTTTCTCCCACGAGCGGATGGGGGCGGCCAATATTTTGGGCATATTCAACGCAGCGAGGGGTCAGAAGCGCCCATGAGCGCCCGTGGATCGGAGATGGCTTTTGTTACAATATATACTGTAACCTAGTTTACAATAGCATCCAGACCCATCATAGCGGTGCGGGATCCTTGGCGCTGCTGACAGCATGGCTGGATCAGCGCTCTCCCATCTGGCTGCCTTCAATGAGCCAGGGCCCAGAAGCCACGACTCAGAAGCCTTCAGACTCGTTGACTCCGAGTCCAGCTTTGAGCCCGCGCTTTCATCGTCTGACTCTGATGCTGAGAGCGACTCAGCAAACTGTCTGCTCGTCTCGCCCTGTTGTGGCCATATTGTGAACGTCACAAATGCATTGAGGTTTGTCTGCCGTTGGGGGAGTTGACGGTAGCAGCGCTGTGTACTTCAAGCTGTCCTCAAGAAGGGGTGGCTGACTGCCGATGTGCTCGTCTTTTATGTCGACTGGCTCATCAAGACTGTCAACTGTGCTGCCCTTCGGATGCTCAGGTATGTCTGTGAAGGTTCTGGCATTAACACTTCCATTACTTTGAAGTCCAGAAGTAACTCGCTTGTGCTTAGGAGGTCGTGAGTCATTGGGGTCATCAGCTTGTTACTCTCTTAGAACACCCAATTATTGCTAAATATTTTTTGTCTCACCCGAATCTTGTTCGCCACCATGAAAGGAAACATTTGCGCATTTTGCCGATTTTTCTGGCTTTTTTGGCGGTGTGGCCAAATTTTCAGACCCAAAAAATGCAAACTACGATTTTATGGAAAACGGCTCGTACAATCTTGTTGAAGACCACTGTAGGGGTGTTCCTTACACATGAGCTACGCCGTATTGGGTCTCATCAGCCGCCAAAAAATGCGCCAACTTTTTTGTCGACTGTTACGCGCCGTGCTCGAACTCGAAGTCCGGACCTCCGGATCTCAACTCCGAGTTCCGTACTCCGGACTTACTCCGGACTTGTACTCCTATCTCCGTATTCCGTACTCCTTACTCCGGACTCAACTCCGGTCCACCAGATGTCTCAGATCACGCCATTAGCCTCATGTTCGTTCTTAACAATTAGGTTATTGTCTTTCCTCGATTACTTTGTACTCCGCTCTTACTCCTTCCTATTCCGTACCTCCTTATTGTACTCAAAGACAATAAGCCCGTATCTATTTATACCGCTCCGGAATGTACTAGCTACTCAGTTCGGATATCTCGTATTCATATTCCGTTTCCTGAACTCCTTGTCCGACCTCCGACCTCCGAACTCCGAACCCCGTCCGATCCTGAACCCTTGTCTCTGTCTCGCCTCCGTTCTTCCCAATCCTCCTTTCCGAAGACCTAGTCCGAACCCCCGTACTCCGTACTCCGCCATCTCCGTCCGCCTCTAAATTGAGGACACTCCGTCGTGAACCCGTGCGTTGCCAATAGCCTCGCAGAAGTCCTCCCTCGTGCGTACTCCGAACTCCGGACCTTGTTCTCTCCACTCCGGACTTCGTTCGCTTCACCCCGGACCAACTCCGCTCCGTTACCCCGGACTTCCCTAGTCCGCACTCCGACTCCGAGTCCGGAACTCCGGAGTTCCCGAGCCCGCACAGTCCTAACA
>MU277722.1:191839-234935 GCA_022385805.1 Pilatotrama ljubarskyi | reverse complement strand
GTACTTACCGCCTGAGCGCCGTGGATTAATCGGCTAAGGAAGGAGGTTACCTCTTAAGGACTCGTATTAGCGCTCGACGACCGCCACTCACAACAAGTGGTGGACACACTGGGAAACCTCTTCCGCCAACCGACAATTGAGAGATTTATCACTTGCTTCTACCTGTTGCGACTTCTTCTTTCCATCCGTCCACCATGTCACCCCCCGCAAACCAAGTAGACCCGACTGACTCTGGAGCCGCAACGATCGATCATCATGATCCCGTGTCCGACGCGGGTACTCAGCACAAGGAGCCCGCCGTACCCGCTCCCGTTATCTTTACCCCCGCCGCAAACGGAGGAGGAGACTTCGTGAACAGGAACAAGCTCAGGCCAGTCTCCGGGAAGTTCGAGATGATCCCGGACGAGGACGACGACTTTCTTGGAGAACGCGTGGACCGCTCGCTGGCGTTCGCCTCTTGCGGCCCCACCACGGAGACGTTGAAGGATGATGAGACGCGAGAACGCGTGTTTCTCGCTACAGTCTATGGCCATCGGTATCTCGACCGGTCACGCCTTTCAGCTAAGAATCTCAAGCAGCTGACCGCTTACCAGCGAAAACACGTCTTCCCAATCGAAATGGGCAAGCTCGACGCCGTCGTTTTCAGGCCCTGGAAGGTACGTCCCACCAAGGAAGGATACTGGCCAGATCACGAAGATCTCGACGAGCTCAGAAACATGCTCGAGGCTCGCCGCTATGCCGCCGAAGGAGCTTACCGCCAGCTTCACAAGGCCCCACCGTCAATTCCATTCTGGGGAAGAGATATTACGGCCAACGGGTATGTCCATAGTCTCAATGACTTCGAGGTCCTCGGAGTTTGCTTCCGCCGGGAAGTTGAATATTTCCTTGCTCGCTTAGCGGAAGTGCATCAGTTCGACGAGGAACCCTTCTGGGAGACTGGGTCATCTTTCCTAGGGCTTCCGGAGGACGACGATGTGACCGGCACCCCACGCGCGACCAGGAAGGAGCGGCGCGCGGCGAGACAGGAGTATGCCCGTACCCCGATCTCCTCGCCTCCACCGCTGCCTACAGCTCCCAGGAAGCCTGTCCGAGACGCGCCTCCCCATCTAGCAGCCAACCGCTACCCTAGGGATGAACCAATCCGATCCTACGGTCCGACAGCCCAGCAGATGAGGGAGGACTCCATCATCGTCAACGAATCAGCACCGGCCACCCCGCGAAGGATCAAACACGAGGAGGATCGCGTTGGAGGAGAGTTCGCGCCTGCTAATGGCATGACAGGACTTTTTAGGAGGACTGTCTCGCCCGCGCTCACGCCACCGCGCAACTCCGCCCCTCCTCCCGGCAGACCGAGCGACTCGGAGCCTTCCGATGACGAAGGTCCACGACGAGGCGCCGGCGGAGGATTTCCTCCACGGCGAGGAGGGTCAGGCCATGGAAAGTCACGGCAGCCTCCCTATGGTCGCGGCCTGCCTGGCGGAGGACCGCCGGACGGAGGACCCTATCAGGGAGCAACCTTTGCTGGCCCTCGCAGAGGACCGCCCAACGTGCACGAGGCGCACTTCGACTTCAAATTGAAGATGGAGATCGTGCCGACGTGGGACGGCAACCCCGACAAACTCGCGCGGTGGATTCTGCGCGTCAACTCGATCGCGAAGAAGTCCACAACGGTCCGTCAGCAACTAGGTTCCGTAGTCCCACAGCGCTTCACGGGCGATGCTGAGATTTGGTACTTCTCACTTCCCGAACGCGTCCGTGAAGAATGCGAGACTGACTGGGAGGACATCCGACAGGAAATTGGTCGCTACTACATGAATCGCTCATGGTACGAGAAGGCTCGGAAGCAAGCACTCGCCATTAGGTTCCGCGACACTGATAATTCTCGCGAATCTCCTAGTCAATACTTCATCCGTAAGAAGGAGCTACTCGATCTCGTATTCTCGTATTCTGAAAGCGAGCTCATCAGCGAAATTATGGCCGGCGCGCCACTTGCATGGAAAACCATTCTCGCCTTCAAGAGCTATCAGACTACTGCAGAGCTTCAAAATGCAATCAAGATGCACGAGGACGACCTTCTACAGATGGACTCGTTCATTGGGGCGGGTAGAGCTGCGTCACACGGTCAGTACCCGCGCGACGTCAGGCCGACCTTGAATCACGCTCCTTACCGTGCACGCGCAAATCAAGGTCTCACAGGTCAATCAAGACACATGCCGCCGCCCGCGTTCCCCAAAGATGACTCTAATGTGGACAAGAAGACCCCGGAGTCCGTCAACGCGCGACCGTGTCGACACTGTGGTAGCGGAAAGCATTGGGACTATAGCTGTAAGTATGCGCGGAAGGGCATGAAGAGGGTGCGCGCTCACCTTGCAAGCGGACAGATCGAAGCGGACGAAATTCTTGCCCAGGAGGAGTACGAGTCCCTCTACTACGATGTTCTGTCCGACTCCGACGACGAGGCACAAGGCTCGGATTTTTAAGTCCGCCTCCGGCCTCTGGTTCCTCCTCCGCTGCGGAAGGAGTTGAATCACGTTCGGAGGAACCTACCGACGAGGACAGATCAGTGCAAACCTTCTCCGTCGCTGCGCAAGCTCCAGACCGACCGCCCAATCGCCGTGATCGACGACGCGCCGCACGCGTCTTTCGTATAGAAACCAAGCGACGGGCAGCGCGCCCGGAGGACTCCACAGACTTCATACAACTAGGGCGACGAATGGCACGACCGCCCGGATGCACCTTTCTGGGAGCGCACGCGACCACGGTCGAAGGCCGCCTTCACTCCTGGGACAATGACCCGACACCGATCATCGTCGATTCTGGATCGGACATCACCCTCATCTCGCAGCGAGCTTTAGCACAACTCAAAGATGCGCCTCGAGTACGCAACGGGCAGAAGGTCCGGCTAGTACAAGTCACGGGCAACGCCACTATCAACGGCTACGTACCGCTCGATTTGTACTTCGAGACGCACGGGGGAGTCGTCAAGATGAATGTCGAGGCCTATGTGGTCAAAGGGATGACCACCCCTTTGATCCTTGGCAACGATTTCGCTGATCAATACTCCGTATCCATAGTGCGAAATGCAGGTGAGACGTCCGTGCAGTTCGGAGCCCCACAGCTCACCATGGCCTCTCACAGCTCGGTGGGACCTACACTGCGCGACGAGGACGGACACGCCTTTTGAGTAGAAGTGAGGGCGGTGCGAACGCTCGACCCGTCCAAAAGGAAGACGCGACTCCGTCGGGTTAAGCAGAGACATGCTCGTAAGGCAAGAGACCCCACAGTCCGAGCAGCAGAAGGCGTCGTCATACAACCCAGAGAGTCCCGACTTGTCAAGGTTCGCACTCACTTTCCTACCGACGTCAACGTCCTGTACGTTGAACGCTTACTGCAGGTGGTCCGGAATGTTGACGACGTGTATGGCTCACCCGACACCCTCATGCATCGAGACCGACCGGTACTGCACGTAGCCAACCTCTCTCATACGCCCGTGAGCATCGGAGAGGGACAGGCCCTGGGTACCGCACATCGACCGGAACATTGGCTTGACAAGAACCATGCGTACGGTGCGGGGCAGCTCCAGCGAATGGAGGCGCACGCACACATGGTCCGACAGCTTGTAGTCTCACAGACGACTCCTCGAGAGGTGACCGGTCATGCCATTCAAGCTGAAGCGGTTGATCTTCCTCTCGATTCAGTGCGACTGACTTCGGAGGATCCGCTCGCCGAGGAACCGCTCGAGGGTGGTCCAAAGACTTCTGAGGCACCGCCGGAAGAAACATCTTTCAATGCGTTTGTACGCGATATCGACATCTCAGAGGAGCTGGACCCAGGACGACGAGCAGATTTTCTGCAGATGCTCATACGCAATCAAGCCGCATTCTCTCTAGACGGACGGCTCGGGACCATCAAGGGCAGCGTGTGCACCATTCCCCTTCGCCCAGGTGCCAAAGAGGTCTCGCTGCCTCCCTTCCCCGGTTCTCCAGCGAAGCGGGAGGTCATGGACGCGCAAATGGATAAGTGGGTGGAGTTAGGAGTCATTGAGCCATCCGTGTCGCCCTGGGGCGCGCCCGCGTTCATAGTTTACCGCAACGGTAAGCCACGTATGGTGGTCGACTACCGCAAGCTCAATGAACTAACGGTGCCGGATGAATTTCCTCTCCCTAGACAGGAGGATATCATGCACGCTCTCTCCGGAGCTCAGTGGCTCTCGACGATGGACGCCCTCGCCGGCTTCACCCAGACGATCATTACGGAAGAAGATCGCCCGAAAACGGCATTCCGCACGCACCGCGGACTACACCAATTCAAGCGTATGCCTTTCGGGCTGAGGAATGGGCCAAGTATCTTCCAGCGCATCATGCAAGGAGTTCTCGCGCCCTACCTATGGATGTTCGCACTCGTGTACATCGATGATATCGTCGTGTACTCCACCACGCTTGACGAACACATCCGACACGTGGACAAGGTCCTTCAGGCAATCGCCAGTGCCGGCGTGACGCTCGCTCCTGCGAAATGTCACTTCGCGTATCGATCTCTAATGTTATTGGGACAGAAAGTGTCCCGGCTCGGGCTATCGACACACCAAGACAAGGTCAAGGCGATCACCGAACTAGCTCCCCCACGTAACGTGAGTGAGCTTCACACCTTCCTCGGGATGATGGTGTACTTCTCCGCTTA
Source organism: Pilatotrama ljubarskyi (assembly GCA_022385805.1). Taxonomy (NCBI): domain Eukaryota; kingdom Fungi; phylum Basidiomycota; class Agaricomycetes; order Polyporales; family Polyporaceae; genus Pilatotrama; species Pilatotrama ljubarskyi. Next base: position 230,255 of record MU277722.1, on the reverse strand, counting down.
CATCCCGTTCTATGCTTGGATAGCAGCCCCTCTCTTCGATTTATTGAAGAAAGACCGGGACTGGCTATGGAGCGAAGTACATCAGGAAGCCTTCGAACTCTGTAAGCAAGTCCTAGTGCAAGCACCAGTCCGTGCTCACGCTATTCCAGGGCTGCCTTACCGCGTATATTCGGACGCATGCGATTACGGGCTCGCCGCCATCTTGCAACAAGTACAACCAATAGCGGTCCGGGATCTCAAAGGGACGCGCATGTACGACCGGTTGGCTCGTGCGTACAAAGCTGGTGAAGCGATCCCGGTACTCGTCACTCAGGTGGCAAAAGGGGACCCTGACGTCCCTTCTCCAGGGCCCTGGGCGGACCGCTTCGAGGACACGATAGTCCACGTCGAACGTGTCATCGCCTATTGGTCGCGGATCTTGAAAGCCGCCGAACGGAACTACTCTCCCACCGAGCGCGAGGCTCTTGCCTTGAAGGAAGGACTCATCAAGTTCCAGCCTTATATCGAGGGTGAGGACGTTCTCGCTATCACTGACCATGCCGCGCTCACGTGGAGTCGGACATTCCAAAACGTCAATCGTCGGTTACTCACCTGGGGTACCGTCTTTTCAGCATATCCCAAGTTGCGTATCGTTCATCGCGCGGGTCGCGTTCACTCCAATGTCGATCCCATTTCGAGACTCCGTCGACGTGTACCACACCAAGCGGGGCCGCTCGCAACCGACCAGCCGACTCTTACTCTGAGCGACCAGATCAACGACCCGCTCAAGAATGCCTTTGAGGAGCTAGGCCCGCAGTTCGAGGAGCGCCTCCTCAAGGTAGCTTCCAAGCACGCGAGATCATGGATCGAGGGAGACGACCAAGGACCACCAACTGTCGACGCAACGAATATTGTCGCCCCGTACGTAAACGATCCCGACGTACACGTTACTTACTCCGCAGCGACCTCCAGCGCCCTCGTCATCGGAATATCTAAGGACGAGTTGAAGGCCTGGGTATCTGGATACGAAGATGACCCGCACTATCGTGCAGTGCTCGACGCATTTCGCAAGGACGATCCGGAGGCAAGTATGTTCCGGAGGCAAGTATGTTCCCTCAGTATCACCTAGGTGACGAAGGACTGATATACTTCGAGGATTGGAACGGCGCCAGTCGACTATGTGTCCCTGTGTGTCGCCGACTGGAGGTGATGAGACAATCTCACGATGAGAAGGTTGAGGGCGCGCACGGAGGCTATCATCGAACTTACAACCGCATCGCTAGCGTGTACTATTGGCCACGGATGTCGCGTGATATCAAACTCTTCACCTCGACTTGTGACATCTGTCAGAAAGCAAAACCTCGGCGACACGCTCCTGTCGGTCTGCTACAGCCCATTCCCATCCCGAGTCGGCCCTTCGAGGTGGTGACGATGGATTTCATTCCGGAACTGCCCCTGTCCAATGGATACGACAGCTGCCTCATCATCGTCGACAAACTAACGAAGTATGCGCTTTTCATTCCTACCACGACCACCATCTCCGCTCACGAAACCGCCAAGCTCTTCTTTCATCACATTGTCGCTCACTACGGCTTACCGCGTCAGGTCATAACGGATCGCGATACTCGATGGCGGAATGATTTCTGGGGACAGGTATGTAAGCATATGAACATTCGACGTGCTCTTACCACTGCTCACCACCCGCAGAGCGATGGGCAGACCGAGATTCTCAATCAAACTCTCGAGATCGCTCTTCGAGCCTACGTCTCGCAAGCACGCGACGATTGGTCCGAGCATCTCGACGGGCTGATGCTGTCATACAATACCACCCCTCACACGGCGACTACGTTCGCACCGGCGTACCTGCTGCGCGGGTTCATGCCAATCACGGAAGGCAGTGCGATGAATCCTAGCGCCTGTGTACCAAGGCCATCTCCTCGTCAATTGACTGGGGGGGGAGAGCTCGGGAATATGGAACCTTCAACGCATCAATTGGCCGACGAGATGGCGGAGCACTTCGCGGCTGACCGACATCGAGCACAGCAAGCTCTAGCATTAGGTCAAGCCCATCAGAAGAAAGCATATAATAAGGGACGACTGCGGTACGAGTTTGAACAAGGCGACCTAGTAGTACTCAACCCTCATTCACTACAGCTCCTTCGACAGGAACACGGCAGAGGAAAGAAGCTACTCATGAAGTACGATGGACCATTTGAGGTACTCGAGAAAGTCAGCGCGGTCGCTTACCGGTTACGTCTTCCCGCGTCATATGGCATTCATCCGGTACTCAATATCGCTCACCTCGAGCCTTACCGACAGTCGCCTCCTGAGCTCGGTGAGCGTCCTACAAAGCGCCTAAATCGTGCGGACTTCAATGAGCTCCCCGAGGTCGAAGTTGAAAGGATTCTTGGGCAGAAGTGGAAGAAAGGGCGAAACGGCAGGAGGATTACACTGTACAAGGTGCGCTTTGTCGATTTCGGGCCAGAAGACGACGAATGGCTAACTGCGGATGAGCTACGCAACGCACCTGAGGTGCTGCGCGAGTGGCGGAACAAACGCTCGATTGAGGCGCCGGAAGCACGCGGAAGTGAGGAGGCTCGACGGGCCACAGTGAAGAGGACCGGAAATGAAGTGACTCGATCACCAGAGGCATCGAGGAGGAGTGCGAGGCTCGCCGACAAACACCTATAGCGATGAGTGGCACAGAGCAAGCTACCACTATAAGAACATCACGCTGACTCGGTCTCTGAACCTCAACAGCTTCTCCATCATTCTCGTCAACCTTTCCTGACCAATCCCGCCTTGGCACGATGTCTATTACTCTCATGGGCGATCATTCCTCTTCGCAGGGTCCCCTAATCCCGACAACGATAGCTCCTACCATGGCCTTGCTCCCACTCCTGGATCCCTTCCGTCTCAATCTCCAGGATCCCTTTATTCAGCGCTACATCACCGTCGTCTCTGTTGACGGTGATGAATACTATCAACTCTCGGATGCTATTGCGGGCACTCTGTGGTTCTTCCTCATTGAGTTTGCGGACCGCATCCGTGCCGCTTCCCACGGCTACCTGCCAGGAGTTACCCTCGGCACTCCCCCGACCATCACTCGCGAGGGCTCGTATCACGAACTTGGACTTCCCGCTCCTCGCGTCTTCGAGTACCTGGAGCAAGTCCACGGACATAACCCGGTGCAAGGCCGCTGGCCGGCCGAGATCTGGCGCAACGCGTGGACATCCTTGCAGAGGATCGGCTTGGAGACTACTCGGTGGATCGAACTGGCTCGGTTCCGGACGCGCTCCCTCAGCGGCGCGGTCGGATGGATCTTCGACGAGATTGATCTGAACGCGCGCGCTGCCTGGACCGAAGGCCTGGGATATGGCCCGGGTGCCATGGTCGTCCACCCTCTCCACGGCACGGGAGCGCACGCGGCTCTCGTGCCTTACCGGCCCGAGCAACCCTACTTCGGCGTAGAATCCCGCGGTGCTTTGGACAACCCCTGCCGCGACGTCATAGTGCATCCCATCTGGGGCAGCGGTGCAAACTCCGCTCTCATTCGGCGCGAGCCGAGCATTGTATCGGTCCTGCTCGATTCCCTTTGCGACACTACTCCGCGTGTTCCACCGAACTCGCCTGTCCTCGCCAAAGCGGACGGGGATTGGAATTTTGAGGACGATGGTGATTGCGAGGACTACGGCGATTGCGAGGAGGAGGGCGCCGATAACCTGGAGTAGTCCGAGTTCACTCAGGGGGGCGCGTGTTGTGGATGCGTCGACTCGGACAGCCGCCCTCGTAGAACTAGCTAGAAGTATCGTGAACTCGTCCTGATCCAGTTTTGTTTGTCCTTTGCGTTTGGGCTTTCTTATTAGATTTCTTTGTGCTCTCAATGTACTTATATCGTGCACCAGGACCCTCGGAATAGATATCTCTCTTTTACCCGTCAACATCAGACGCGCCACCGCGCTCTAAGTACTTACGCGTGCATCGACCGAGTGTCTGCGCGCGACCTGAGCAAGAGTTAGCATAGCTGCGCGCTGCTTGAACCTGCTTATCTCGAAGTACTTACCGCCTGAGCGCCGTGGATTAATCGGCTAAGGAAGGAGGTTACCTCTTAAGGACTCGTATTAGCGCTCGACGACCGCCACTCACAACACAATATCAACGTCCTTCCTACCGCCCAGCAGTGGGGAAAATCATTGGTGCGAAAGCGATGAGCCCAAGTGGTACATTGACTACAACGATGATCCAAGGGTGGAGGCCTAAGCGACGAACGTTGCCGAGGCCGAGGCCAGTGCGGCCAACGAAACGGAACGAAACGGCAGCGAAGAGGAAGGCAACGACGAGCGATATGTTGGGGGGAAGACTGAGCAGACTGAAGAAGAACAGAACGATCACGACATCGACGACGATTCCGGTAATGATGAGAAGGCGGACTGGGATGTAGATTTGGATGCCATCACCTACCGGTATGGTCTCCCGCATGAACACTGCGCGTTGCTGACGTCTTCATGCGGTCTAGGAACCCGCCCTGCCGATACACGGCTACAACTGACCTGTTTTCGGGTAGCTAGACAGCGACAGCATCATGAGGCCGTCTATGGTCATGCTACGATGCTATTTTGACAGCGGAGCCTTGGTCACTCCCCACTACTCTACCCAATAGACCATGTAAGGGCTAGAGCCAATGCGTTGCGTTCTGTCATTTTCATGCTCGTCCGCTGTCTCGAGGAGTCTAGCAGAACAACAGCAAAGCGAGACTTGTTGTGGGTCGAGGACTGATTGCTCCGAACTACCTCCGCGAAACAGGATGCAGACTAATAGAGACTAATAGACCGTCACTATCGCAGTGTGAGCTGGGGAACTGGTGTGAAACCCTCAGTTAGTAGGACAACATTGGTTCCGCTAGATGTCGGAATTATGTAGGAGAGGCGTCCGGAGTCGGGGGAAGGGCTGGAGGAGTTGGCCGCTGCGCCATAATGGGCTTGGGGAGCTCGTGCCGGGTGCTCCTTCAGGAAGGTGGTTCACACGCTCGCTGTCCTCGGACTTAGGGCCGCATACGAAATCCTACTCAACGCCCGCTTATATTCTTCACTGAGAATTACCATCTGTACACGTCTCGAGCTCGCTATCATTCGCTTTCTCCTAACGTACGCCGCGGCCGGTGGGTTGTGACCGTACAGCGGTGTGGCCACATCAGTCGATCGTCGTGGGCTGCCATATATGGTTATACCGGTCTGTAGTGTCGCTGGCCGACTGCTCTCAAACTCATCATCCTTCTTCCCCTCGTCCTCCTCCAGTCCTCCTCCCTCTTTCGACAAAGCAGGGTAAGTCGCGTAAGCCTGCTGGCTCTGTGGTATTGAGACAGGCACCAGGACGATACCCACGCACATATTTGGTCTCAAGGAACGAACCTCAATTTGATCGACCGCCTTCATTCCTTCCTGGCGTGCAGTGTCTCTCTCGTAACCACCTCCACTCCTTCTCCCCCCTCCCATGGCTCCCCGCCGCGGAGCACTGCACCAGAATACTCTGAGCCCACCCGAAACGACAACACCCTCTCCCTCGTCGCCTGCTAGCTATCTGAGCGGCGGCATACCTCGCTCCGCATCACCCTCAAACGGTTTCACGCAGCTCTTCTCCAAGCCGACGAAATGGTTCAACCGCTCGAACTCGGGAGGCGTGGGCCGTACCTCTATAAGCTCGACAGAGCCGCGTTCCAGCACGAGCTCGACGCGTAAACACAAGATCTCGCACCCGACCGACCCGAGGCCGATAGTCGACAGTTTGATACCGCCAGATAGAGGCGCACTGGCGGGAGGCAGCAGGTGAGTTTGCACACACTCTCCAGTCTCGTCTTGCATATCTTGTCCAGTCTCTGCCAAACGAAATGTCCCGAGTCGTCCTGCCGTTACCTAGCGCTGCGTCTTCTCAACAGCTGCATAACATCTGCAACTTGCCCATGATGCGATCTTCGCGAACGGAACCTGCACTTCACAGCCCTCGCGGTACACTGTGCTCGCAGGTATTACAATCCACTTCTCGCCAATACATCAGATGTGGATGATTCTGTGGTCGGCTCATGTATCCCCGGTCGCACCGACGAACCCCTCTCCTCTGAGAGTACTGAAGTGGGATGGTCCTGCGTCTATCTGTCTACGGGTTGTCCAACTTTGGCCCCGTGCAATGTGCATGGGCACTGGCTGGCCATACTTGCCCGCTGAGCCCGCACGCGGTTGCCTAGCTTTCTCGGCTGCTGCATCATATATACGAATCGACACGTTGGGATCGTCACGAACGGTGGTCACTTCGCACAGAGCATTGTGCTCGCAATGATGGGCGTTCACTAGGAGAATTTGGCCGCTATGCTCATTCCGTCACGAAGTGGCCGTTCGTACGAGAGTGCTGACAGCCTCGTATAGATCCGTCGTGGACCTTTCACTCGCCAGGACGACTTCTGCAGTGCCCGACTCACGACCTCACGCCACACGCACGCCTTCCTCCCCGCCGCAGCCGGGCTTCTCTCGAGGTCTCGGTGACCTGCGCAACATCTCGCGCAAGCCGTGGTCCAAGTCCGCAGATGACCTGGGGAAGATATCTGCGTCTTCCCCGTCTCCCGTCCTTACCCCGATCGACACGACGCTCCATCAGAAGATCAAGAGCTACCGTAGCGACAGCGTGAGCAGCAGTATTGCTGCCTCGCCCTCCCCGCTGCCCTCGCCGTCGGGCTCATCCATCAACGTGAACTATCCGTTTCCGGTCATCTCTGCCGATGTACCTGCGTCGCCGCCCAAGAACGCGCGGCTCGGTCCTCCTTCATCCAATCCTTCCCCTATTACGCCTCCGCTCACGCCCGCCTCATCCACGTCGTCTCATGTGCACTCACGTTCACACTCTTTTACGCCTCGTCTCCCCTCCAAACTGTCCGCACAGAAATCTAACTTGATGCCGCCCAGCCCGAAGCGGAAGGGCTCAGCTTCGGCGGAGTCGAGAGATCCGGAGCGCGATAAGGGCTCGCAGGGGAGCGGCGCTTCTGGCCGCTCTCCGTTCCCCTTCGGATTCGGCGCCGGAGGTGCAAACATCAAGGTTCCGCCTGCGGGCATGTACATGCAGGACGGGAACCTGAGCCAGGGTCCGTCTTCTCCGACGCTGCTCGCGCCGCCCACCATCGTCGAGCCAGATGAGGGAGGCAACAAGAGCGACAAGCGGACATCGCAGGTCGTGTACCACTCTGGGTTCATCAACCGGATGACCGACTTCTCACCTTCTATGCTCAACACGCGGGCGCACCACGCATATATGGCGGGCGGCACCCCGGCGGTGCTGGCCAAGGGCTGGAAGCCGTTCAAGCTTGTCTTGAAGGGGTCGAAGCTGTACTTCTACAAGCCGCCGAGCGACCGGAGTGCCGCCATCAAGGAGCTCTTCCCGACCGAACTCGTAGCCGTCATGGAGGGCGGTGGTGTCGGCGAGCAGGAGCTCGAGTTGGACGTGAACGACGCCGATATCGACATGGGCGGTCGTGGAGGCGGGAAGGGTAAGGAGAGGGAGGAGTTGCGCAGACGCAGGGCTTATTGGGGGCGGGGCACGCACCCCGCGCTCGTGGTCGGTTCAGAGGTGGAGAAGGGAACGACAGAGGCGCTCGTGCACGAGGCTGTTTTCGCCACGACGTTCGTCGCGCGCACCGAACCTGCGAGCGAGACTGGCGAGGACCATAACGCTGCACCGAACACGTCCCGATATAAGCCTTCCTGGCGCGAGTTTGCGTCAGCTGTCCTCTTGAGCTTACCTTCTCTCATAGGCAAGGCCATGTTCGAGACAGAGTTCCTCCGATGCTGCTCGAACCTCGTGAATGGGGCGGGCGAAGACGTGAAAGTGGAAGAGGTCGTACGCGTGGAGTGGCTCGCAGCGCAGTACCTGGACTATCATGGGACTCCCGAGAACAAGGATGCTTGGGACTCGTGGCAGAAGGAGACCATCCCGAATTTCTCTCCCGACGCCGTGGCTGCATCGAAGGTGTCCGGCCTTCCGGCGTCCAGTTCGACGACGGCAATGCATACTCCCTCGCCGCTGCTTCCCTCCACGTCCGGGCCAGAGGAGTCCTCCCCCAATTTGGGTGCCTTCTCTCCCAGACCAGGCGAAGGTAGGATGCAGTCTATCACTGAAGCTTTCAGCGAAGCCTCCCCACAGAAGCCCGGGCCGTCCTCTCCTTCTGCACACCCATCGTGTCTTTCGCCTGAAGCTCTCCAAACCGCGCTTGAGGAGGAGGGTCTTTCGCGTGACGTCTTGCTCAGTCTTGATCCTGCCCTCATCGCTCGTTCTCTGTTCGTCGCGCATCAGGCCTCGCTCCAGAAAGTCCCCGACAACTTCACCGCAGACTACGTGCTTGGTCTTGGTCCTCAAGAGTCTGGATCTCCCGCCTCTACTCATCAAGCGCTTCTCCCGTTCACTGGCAGTGACGATCGGCCTCATTGGCTAACCCGCCTCGTGCTTATTCAGGTGCTGGTCCCCGAGCCTGCGGGCAGCGCCCACGGCACTTCTCAGCTGCACCACGATCGACCCACGTCTCGGACGCACACCCGGTCTGATGTGATCTCCGCATGGACCCGGATTGGAGAGCTTGCTCGACGCAGCGGGGACGACTGTTCCTGGCGTGCCATCATGGCTGCCCTATGCGCCCGCCCCATTGCTCGGCTTGACAAGGTATGGAAGCGAGTTGACCCCGACGCGCTGTCCATCGTGCAATGCTGGGTCCAGATCCTCGTCCGCGGCGACCAACCGACCGCGACCGCTCCCATGGCGTATCCGTGGGCGGGCGACGCCGAGCGCGAGATCCGCCAAGCGTTGGAGAAGGCGAAGGGCGGGGATGGAGACGAGTGGATCGTCCGGTGCCTTCGTGATGCACGGGAGAATTTTGAGGCTCTACGGACTACGTTTGCACTCTGTACGAAGACGACCGACCTTGGTAGTGCGAACGACTTCCCCACTGTCGATGTGCTCGCCAAGCACTGGCACACACTTGCCTTCGAGGGCGACGGCCGAGGATTGGCGGCCAAATGCTTGAGGTGAGTTCAACTGGCATTAGCTCTATGCCGAAGCCGCGAGATCTGAACCCTCTTTCTAGGACAGAACAGTTCATGTCACTTTCCTTCGCAGCCGAGCCCCGTCGGCGAGGAACGTTTGAGCCCTACTTCTGGTCGCGCATGTCCCAGCAACAGTCGGTCCACCCTCTCGCTGCGCTTCTGTTTCCCGAACCGCTTCCTGCCGTGTCCTTCGTCGACCGCGCCCAGATCGTTCGTGGCCGGCTCGAGAGCAACTCCTCGGGGCTCAACCTGCAAGATATCCGCGACTTGCGGTTGCAGCTGGACGGTGAGAGGGCATCGCAAAGCGAGCGACAGAAGCTGGGCGGCTTCGACCTTGGAGGTACGGTGATACCCGTCTTTAATGGCGAATTGCTGCTCCTGGTCCAGCCTGGAGGTGACGCAGGGCCTTCGTCGCGACCCGCGTCGCGCGCTCCTTCCCGTCCCCCGAGCTCTGCAGCTACGGAGACGCCTGTCTTGGAAAAGGCTTTCAGTCGTAACCCCTCCATCCGGGTCACCCCTGGCTCTTCACATGGCCACGGTACGGAGCGCAAGTCAAGTATGGTGCGGAGGAACTCACTACCGTCCATGTCCCAACGAACTAGTCTCGTCGCCTCTGAGGTCACCTCGGAGAGGCCGCTACGCGTCGTCGTGCAAGCAGGAACGCTGGATCGCCTCGTAGATGTCCTTGCGCACGGTCTCCAGGGGGTGTCTGTGTCAGTCGCCGATGACAACGGAGAGATGCCCTTGACCGACCGGAAGACCAGGGAGGTACGCGTGGACATGGACGACTTCTCACAAGTCTGGTGGAACGTCTTCAGGAGCTTTTTGAAGCCTCAGGTGCTGTTCGAGGTGCGCAGACGCGTTTACGGAATGATCCCAGTATGTGCTCAGACGAACATTCCGTTGCCAGCTCCTCAAGAAGCGTTACGTTGGCGCTCATCAAGCCGGCCGCACGCTGACGTCTGAGGAGATCTCGCGCATCGTCCGGCTCCGATTGGAAGTTCTTGAAACGATGAGCGAGTGGGTCACCCACGGAGGCGGCGCGCAGGATGCTCTTGACGACACGGGGCTGTACGAGGCTTTCCTCACGTTCCTTACGCAGCCTACCGAGCAAAAGCTGCTCGAGTCGGCGTCGGATCCTGAGTCTGATGTTAGCCAGGCATTGAGAGCACTTGACCTGGCGCGGAAGACCCTGCACATGTCATTCCTCTCGCAGACGATGCGGCCCATCCCACGGAATGCGGGCACCTCGGACAACGCGACGGATGGGCTGGGCTCCATCAGCTATGGGTCCGACTTGCCTGATATTGACCAGCTTGATCCGGAGGAGCTGGTGAATAACCTGAACTCCATGACATCCGCGACGCTGCGCAACGTCACACAAGAGGTGAGTAGTGCGGAGAAGTGCCTCGCTTATCGCCTGTAGGAAGGTAACTGACAGATCATCCCTCGTTCCAGGATCTCTTTATAACGGCTGACCTGTTCGAGGTACAGTCAGCCGATCGGACAGGATGGTTCCTATCCCGTGATCCCAGCTCCATCGCGGATGAAGTCGAGATTCAGTCGATGAGCTCGTATATTCTCGAGGTTGAACCGTCTCCGCTCATCTCCGAGCTCACCCAGGACAGCCTATATCGCCTCCTCCCGCCGGCGGTACGAAGCTGTATCCGCGCTTTTGGGATCCTGCGGAAATGGCTCATCTCGAAGCTGGTGGCGCTCAGGATCGGTATTCAGGCGCGTCAGCAGCGAATGGAGTTAATGCTGCGTGCGATCGAGGTTTGCCGTCGTCGCAGCGTTGACGGCGACAGTGCCGACGTACCGCTTGCCGAACGACCTTGTATACGCTCGTTCGTAGAGGCCATCCTGACCTCTGCCGTTCTCAGTGTCGAGAGCCGGACCTACCAGCGCGCATGGCTGGGAGTTGCTGCAGCTCGTGGGACTGGGTGCGACACGCTTGCTGCGTATCTCGCGCGGCCGGTAATCAGCTGCACGTCCTCACGAGGGCCTCTGACCCCCGATATTAGCTGGCTAATGGAGAAAATCCTGGAGATCATCAGCTTACCGGACGTCCTGGAATCGCCATCCGCCGAACAAGTCATGCTTGTCAACTTCGAGAAGCGGAGGTGAGTTTCAAGGGGACAGCCTGGACTAATTCGTTAGCTGAGATTATTGGCCCCAGGACGTTGCAGACAGTGCTCACGAGCGTCGCTGGCGCTGCTGCAGGCCGAAGGCAGCGTCGGCGCGAGAACGACCGACGCGACTTCGAGCGTCTAAACAACATGGAGAAGGAGCTCGGCAATATCCACTTCGACATGCGATCCATCCGTGAGGACGCGTATCGCGAAGCAGCGCAGGCTGGTAGCCCGGCTGGAAAGCGCGGTCACAGGCCCTTCCATGTCCTTGTCACGCAGCAGCAGGAGAAGAACCGTCGCGACCGTCTGTGGCGCGATCGTCTCAGCAAGGAGAAGCGGCAAGAGCAGATGCGGCACGACCGGCGAGAGGAACAGCTCAATAGGGCGATGCACCAACGGCGGCAGAACCCGGTCATGCCGAAGCAGCATCGGAACAAGAAAAGCATGTCGTCCGCCTTCTTCCAGCTCATGCGCCCGATCTCGAGCGCGTTCACGTCCGACACGCTCTTGAGTAGCCCCGTGAAGCGCACACCGGCAGAGCTCGATTTCACACCCTCGCATAAGCCGTCGCTCGTTCTCAGCGTCGTCGGGGCGCGCGTCGCTCAGTTCATCAACAACGAGCGATCGTTCGTGTTCCAAATCGACTCGGAGGACGGCGGTCACTATCTGCTGCAGGCCACGAGCCAGCAGGAGATGAGAAAATGGACAGAGACCATCGAGCGCGTCTCGAAGATGACCGCGAAGCGGCGTCTGACATATCTTGGCCAGAACGCGAAGATGCAGCTTGCCGACCACCTGCTTGCGAAGCCTGCCGTGGCGACACGAGACCCTCATGCTGGTAAGTGTTGGGAACCCGAGTTACAGTCGCTGTGCTGACAGTATGGTTCTCCATACGCGCAGTCTTCGGTGTTGAGCTAGAGTTCTTGCTTCAACGTGAAGCTCCAGAGGGGGAAGTCCAACCTGGCGCCATTCCCTCTGTCGTAGAACGATTGATCAATGAGGTCGAGAGGCGCGGTCTGACGGAAGTCGGCATATGTGCGTACTTCTCGTCGCTTACGCCACATCCTGCTAATGCACCGTTGGCTCCAGACCGTATCGCTGGCGCACATTCTGAGGTGAACGCTTTGCGAGACGCACTTAATCGGGGTATGTCGTGGTGCAATGCATCTTCCGGACGCAGTCACTGAACGGGATTCACGCAGGCGAATGGCCGATCTCGGACCTCACCGATATACATGCCGTCTGCGATTTGATCAAATCATGGTTCCGAGTGCTACCGGGAGGACTGTTCCCATCCGAGACTTACGGCGCTATCCTGAGTGCGGCTGGTATGTGATCCCGTCCGAGCACAGGACATGGAACACTGACAGCGAGTGTAGCCACAGGCCGCGATGATGTCGACTTCCAAACCAAAGTATCTAACGTGAGGGAGATCGTACGATCTCTCCCATCGGCGAACTTTGACCTTCTCAAGCGCATCATCGAACATCTCGAACGGTGCGTTCACTGTGGGGTCCCTGCGCTGAGCGCATCTAACATGTCGCATTGTCTTCAGAGTCACCGACTTTGAAGAGAGCAACCAAATGACGACCGAATCGCTTGCTACGGTTTTCAGCCCCAATCTGTTGCGCTCGACAAACAGCGATGTCGGCACATTCTTCTCCAACATGGCCGCCGGTCACCGCATAACGAAGATGCTCATCGCCCACGTACGTGAGATCCTCGTCGTTCGCCGGTCTGTTGTCTAACCATCTGAGTTAGTTCCATGTCATCTTCGACAATGAGATTGAGCACGAGCACGACGCGGATGCAGAACAAGACCAGGAACAGGAAGAGTACGAGTTCGACGAGCCCATCCCGGAGGAGGACGAGGAGGAGGAGGACCTCTTCCGAGACTCTGTCGACGAGCTTCCCCAAAAACTCCCGGCAGAGCCGCCTGTGCTGAACATCAATCTCGGAAGTCCGGCGTCGTTGTCCTTCAACATGCCATAGCTGGCCCCCCCAGCGCATCCGGTTCCCCTAACATACCTGATCCAATCCGCCCCATCATACCTCTGCCATACCTTGAGATACGTATACCTGCCCCGTCCCTGCTCATGCTCACACCTTCCCTCTTACCCTTCCTGTCTCTCATCTCATGATCTCCGCCAGCGGCAGCCTGCTTGCACGGCCCTGGCGTCAGCTGGACAATCCGTTCCTTGCTCGAGTCCTCCCCCCGCACGTAGTGTACACTCTCTCGTCTACGATATCCGCAGGTAGTGCAGGCCGCAGCCATGGCAGGTGAAGACGGACTGACTGGTGGTTACTGCCCTGGGCTCTCACGTAATGCATATACCGCCTACTTACTTACCGCGCTCTTGAGCTCGCATTATGCCCTGTGTGTTACACTATACCAATGTGTTCCTAGTCTCTCTCTCGTGCATCGCGTACTGGATGTCTGCGACAGTAAGCAGTCTTTTATTGCGCGGGACACAACGACAGAAGCAAGCGAAGTTCTGCTCTAGAGGGTGTGCCATAGGGTTAGGGTTAGGATAGCGTACCGACATAAAAAAAGGCCCGCCCAGCCCGAGGGCCGAAGCGGGACAGGAAAATATTTGGACGGTGCATGACCCGAAGGCCATACAAACCGCAGGGTCCCCCTGAGGACATGGTCGCCGTGCTATGAGAGGCCCCCACGGCCCACGAACCCTGGTACGTGAAGGGGCTCGTGCCATCAAGGTAAGTATGAGGTGCTACGGTGTGCGCGCTGGGATTATATAGGGCGGCGGCGTGCGCACGGACCATATACAATGTTTGGCAGTCGGGCGTCGGGCGATGTGTCGGATGGCGAGCAGAGATTGAGCGGACAGGACGGGCACAGTGCAGCCGGCAGACTCGAGGTTCGAGCCTGTGTCGGCATGATCCATTTCTCGCGCACACGCCAGACGATCTCGCAGCATTTCAGGGAACAGGTTCGAATCATCAGGCTGGCAAGCACGAGAAGCGAGCAAAAAATACTAGCATTGTACAAGTGAGATTACTCGTCTACTTCGCTACCCTACCCCGCCTACTCAGCACACTCAGTCCTCGTCCCAATTGCCCGACTGTTGCGGTATCTTCGGGCCACCAGCGGGCCTGCTCATGATTATGCTGTCAACAGCGAGCACTGACGTCGCAGCCTCCGTCGCAAGCTTGATTGCCCACTGCTTCGCGGCGAGCGAGTCCAGGATCTGGTGTTCAGTCGCCAGCAGCGTTCCGTCCGTCTCCGCCTGCCAGAATCGATCAGAGTTGAAAACAAGCGAGGCTAGTGGTAAACAGCGCACCTCGACGTCAACACCCCATGTCTCGCCGCCGGGGCCCTCGTGCTTGGCCCACAGCCGGCTGACGACCTCATTGCCCTCCCCGCCACCGAGCGCGTTCTCCGCCAATGTTCTGGGAACGACCTCCAGAGCCTGCGCCCACCGGCGGACTGCATGCTGCGAGAGCCCCTTGAGCCCACTACCGTACACCTCCACCCTCTTCGCGAGCTCGAGCTCCGTCGCGCCCGCACCGGGCACGAGGCGCGGGTCCTTGAGGAGCGCCTTGATCACGTTCACGCCGTCGTCCACGGCGCGCTCGAGGTCGTCGAGCCTGTTCTGCGTCGCGCCACGGAGGACGATCGTCGCAGTGCGCGTCTTCTCCGAACGGCTGTCCTGCTCGGCGGGGTCGAAGTCGGGGTCGCCCTCGACGACCTGGCGGAGGACGGTGACGCGGTCGCCGCCAATCTCGGTCGTCTCGAAGACGTCGACGAAACCGGCCTCCTCGGCGGTGGGCGCGCCGACCCGCGCTAGCGGAGTCGCGTTCACCACGCGGCAGAGCCGCCGGAGGTCGAACTTGGAGAGCACCTTGAGGACGGCAATGTTCATCCGGTTGAGGAAGTGCAGCGCGAGTTCGCCCACGCTCGAGCCAGCGATGATCACTTTCACTCCCGAGTCTGCAATCTCTTGGAAGATCTGGGCGCACGACGTTAGCTGAGGTACTGTTTCGTCGGCAGCTGACGAACCTTTTCTAGGTGCTTCTCCTCACCACGCGTGAAGTTGAGCATCTCATCGGCGCTCTTGATGAGCACGGTGCCCTTCGTTTCTGTTTGTGCGATATCCAGTGCGCAGGTGAAGACGGCGACCTTGGCCTTCTTGACCTTCTTCACAATACCTGAATTGGCGACGAAGCAAGGTAAGGAGATGCCTATCAAGGCGCATATATTGAGGCACGCACCTTCAGGTTCCCGGCCGAATACCATCCCTCGGACGACTCTGCTCCCTGACAGGTTCCCGCCCATGATCTTCACAACACGGACGTTGTCTACGTTGAAGTTTTTCGGGTTAGGTGGCATGACGGTAAGCGCGGCTTCTGCCACGAGGCCTGCGAGCAAGTCCTCGTATCCGTATTGCTTCGACGCGATCGCGGGCTTCAGTGCAGCGGCGAGGGTAGGCTTCGTGGGTGGGCTGGGAAGTGTGGATGTTGATAGAGCTGCGTACGTGGCAGTTCAGTACAGCCGCAGGGGCAGAGTCGAATGAATGCGCATACTCTCGAGTTCGGCGAGGGCCTTCTGGCTCGCGAGTTCGTAGCCCTTGATGATCTCACTGGGATGCAGGCCCATGATCAGGAGTTGCTCAGCCTTCTTAAGCATCTCTCCAGCAAGAATCAGGACGGCGTTCGTCGAGTCTCCCATCTACGATTCAACAAGCGGTCAGTCGACCGAACTGCAGAGAGTGCGTGAAGACGCACCTCGGACTCCTGTGCTTGTGACGCCATAACGAGCAGCTTCGCAGCCGGATGGAGGACTTCAATTTCGCGGATGATCGTTGCGGCATCGGAGGTGACGAAGAGCTTGCCAATGTGGTTGATCACCAGTTTATTCCGGCCTAAGCATTTGCGGACGGGTTCGTCCTATGAGATCAATCGTGCCAGACGTGATCACGCACCGTTAGGGCCAAAACTCGTCCTGACCAGATCGGACAGTTCAGCGACGGCCTGGATGTTGCGCAATACAGCGTCCTCGAGGCCTTGTAGGTGCTGCAGGACGCGTCGGACACTCGTACTTTCGAGCTCTGCAGTCGAGCGGACTAACCTTGTAGCCATCTTTGAATAGCTGGAGATTTTGCGCTTTTGGTACTTTCAAAGACATCCTTCCCTTCGCTTTTGATAGACCAGGAGATATGAAGCGATATATGAGGACGGAGACCGAAGAGTAGGAGGCAGAGCAACACTTGTTTCGTCGCGGCGCGAGCGCGAGCGCTTACAACATCTCGTCCAGAAACGTCTAAGCGCCTGTACTCGACAGCGCGCAGGAACTTAAAGTTAACCGATTTCTTTGCTCTTCCCACCATGTGCCCCACTCCCCCCTCTCAGCGAACACCCATCTCCACGATGACATTGGAAGAGACTTCCGCGCGGAACTCTCTGGCAAGACTGGATGACTTCCCGTAAGGATTTAGAGACGTCTCCAAATCTCTAAACTTTAGATCCTTGCGAGATACAAGCGGAGCTTCAAATTGGCCCCACCTGCTGCCCAGCCTTGAGCGCCGGGAACGTGCAGCTTACTCAGCTGCTCCGGGGCGACGCAAATGGAATGTACCGCTGATGGCCCAGGTGGCTACCTTCCTCTTATGTGCTTGCGCCTTCCCTTTCAGCTCGTTTGGAGCAGTTTAGAGCATCGCCGGAGGTTTAGAAGGGGGGGTCGACCCCCCCTTCCAGATGTTGGGCGCTTCTCTAGTCTGCAGCTCGCCGGCCCCACCTGCGGACTTTAAATCTCGTTCGGTATCTCGGCAGACCTGCCATTTCGGTGAGCTCCACAGCGCTTAGAGAGGTTTAGAGATTTGGAGACGTCTCTAAATCCTTACGGGAAGTCATCCACTAATGTGAGCAATTCAAACGGGGAGATCAGCAGTTCTGTACAAACCCTAACCCTGCGAAAACACAGAAAATCCGCGACTCCGCTCAGCGCACTCGATCACTTTCAGAAACATGACTTGCGCTCATTCCGCATGCTGCTCACGCGGCAACACTAAACTCAAGTACATTAAACCCTAGTCCGTGCTGCTCTATCGACGCACGACATACACAAGCTCGCCAGTCCAGCTATACCACCACCAGTTATGACCGTGACTATTCTTGCCCCTACCCCTGATTCCCAAGCACGGCAAGACCGTCTAGAAGCGACGGGCGTAAATGGGAAACATGGTGCCTCAGAATCTCGAGAGGTATACCCCGACGGCGTAAATCCAGTACTCGAGACTTCACAATGGGCGATGAAGGTAAGCCCACGACCGCGGTGGTCCAGCGTCGGAGAGGTTCTCCACCGCAAATGCTGATCGCGCTCCCGCATTTCAGGCAATAGATATCGTCGGCCTGGACGAGGACGGCATCTCGTCTGCCGCAAAATACATCTACACGCAGATGCAGCGCGAGTCCTACACGCCGCGTACCTGGCGCACGCATCCGCTTCACCTCTGCCCCGCGGAACCGTTCTCCTGGCAGCACCCTTCGACGCGCGCATGCCTCGACTGGATCTTCCTCATATCTTCCCTCAATTTCAGCTTCTGGTCTGAACTTGAGGGCCAGCCCGGCCGATATGGCGTCGAATGGCGCGAAGGCTGGGGCTCACATAGGATTGTGGTGCATACCGGGTATTGGTCCCTGGTGGCTGCCGTAGACAGAGGTGAGTGACGGTCCGAATGTGGATGCGCAGAAACAGATACGCGAGCTTAACCTTATTTCATAGCGCTCGAGGAAGGGATACCTTTCACGGACCCATCCTTCTATGCGTCAGAAACTCGCTGTCCAGACGAGCTCATCAAACACATCTTCCGTCGAGCGGCGCAGTCTTCCGAGGACATCCCCTTACTCTTAGAGCGCATCGCCATCCTGCGCGAGAACGGGCGCATCCTATGCGAGGTTGGTGAAAGTAGTGAAGACAATGCGCGAAGGCACTGATTCGCTTCCCAGCAATACGGCGGCTCATTTTACGGGTTCATAAGCGCATTCCGGGACCGCTATAAGGATCACGGCACTGCGTTGCAGCTGGTCAAGATGGTCGCCGATCATTTTCCCTCCTTCCGAGATGAGGCAATGTACGATGGTCGACAAGGTATGCGAACTCCTCTCCCTTCTCGCGCGAGACGTTCACTCAGCCTCCTCCCAGTATATCTATGGAAACGTGCACAGATCCTGGTTGCGGAGACTTGGGCGGCGTTCTACGCGCCTCCTCCATCAACCGGCCGCGGTCCCGTGCACCCGCTCTTTCCCTCTGGCGCGGCAATCCACGAACTTACGATGTTCGCTGACTATCGCGTCCCACAAATCCTGCACCACCTCCGCATCCTCTCCTACCCACCCGCGCTCGTCAAGCTCCTCAAGGCGCGTACGCCCCTCTCACCCGGCAGCCCCGAGGAGCTGAGCATCCGCACAGCGAGCATCGTCGGCGTCGAGCGCGTCCGTCAGGCCATCTTGCGGCTCCGCGACAGCGGCGATCATGGTGCAGCGGACAGCGAGGACGGCGAAGGCTCTGGATCGGAGTCGGAGTCGGGGAGCGGAGCGGAGGACGGAGTCGTGAGCAGTGTGCTCATCGACTTCTACCTCTGGGACCTCGCGAAGTCGGTCGAGAGCTCGGTCGACGGCGTTGGCGGCGTCGACACTGTGCCGATGCTCCCGATCCACCGCACACGGTCGATCTGGTACTAGCGTCGTCGTGTGGCCGGCTATACAGTATGCGCCCCCCACGGGATCTTCGCGGTAGATGCATGTCGTGCTCCCGTTCTCGAGTACTATACTGGCAGCGAATCAAGTGTCGTTCAGACATGACAAGCTTCTGCGGATGTGGGCTATGGTCTATCCATGGTCCTCGGTACGCGGGCTTGGTTGAGATGTTGCTTTCAGCTCATGATCAGCGCGTCTCGACTTCGCTCAGGGCCTCGGGACGCATGGGCGCTTATTGCCCGCCCTCCCAGGCCGGCTGCTCAGCCGCGACGTCGACCGGTGACTCCCTGGTAGGGGGAAGAAAGGATAGTCTTTGTGCGCACCACTCGCCCCATCGGTCGTCGTGTGAGGAGAGAGAGAGAGAGAGAGCATGTTTCACAGTGAAGCGCATTACTACGTACAGTTGTGAGCGCGATGATGCTGGAAATCCCAATGCACCTCCCGCCTACCCCAGTTGATAATCTTGCGACCGAGAGGCATACTCAACCGGTCGCGAGTCGGACTAGTACTAGGGGAACCTCCCGCCCAAAATCCTACTATGTCCTGCCCTGACCCAGCACGCGAAGTGCTCAGTGTCCCGACATGTCCGACCACCCGACGTACAGCCGATCTGAGGCAGCAGGCAAACTGCTCGATGTCTCTGTGGGCGGGATAGTGAACTGGAGTCGGTTGTGCGCGCTCGTGCAGGTTGCCCCGGGCAGGATGCAGGCCCGTCCGCGAGGCCAAGCAGGTCACGACAGTGCGCTTTGCCCAAGTCGTCCTGGTAGGAGGGGGTACTCTCCACCACTGGCGCACGTAACCTCCCTCGACGTGGCGCAACCATGGTCACGATTCAACTCTGCCGGATTATGCCTTTCGTTGAAGGATGCCGACGGACTGGGCTACTGGCAGCCCGCCGTACATTCACCTTTGCCAGTTCGATCGCTAGCCCACCGCCGCGTCGTGGGCTCAGTATAGGATCGAGATTCCATGGCGGGCTCTTCGCAAGCACATCGCGGGGTCGACATCGGTCGCAAGATAGGAAGGCATGGCACCAGCCGTGGGGCGCGACCTTCAGCAATCCTCCCGCGGGCGCTCGGGTCAGGCCAGGCCAACCCGAGCAAGTGTGGTGTTGAGAGCTGATGTCGTAGCGGGGCTCGATTACACGAACGTCCTGGGGAGGACCTCATATGCGGCCAAAATACGGGATGCTGGGGGAAGACGCGGCGGGAGCGAAGGCCTTTCCTGCTTGGCCCGCTGCGACGGGGAGCGCGCTGAGCGCGTGCTCATGACACGACTACCCGTCGGAAGGGAGTGCGTTCGCAAGTACGCCCTGCAGACGGAGACCGGAGCGCAGTGAGCAGATAATACGTCCGTTACAGGAGGATGCAAGTTGCTCCAGCGGGTAGGAGAGTGCGGGTAACGCAGGTGCATAATATGGACGTACTCACAAGTTCTCACATCGTTGACGACGGACGTACGCTTCCTCTTGCAGACACAGAAGGACATCCCCACTGGAATCGTCAAGACTTGGCCACTACTACTCGTAGTAGCGCTAGATAACAGCTGGACGTTGACCTGGGCGATTCTTCACACCGCGATCTATTGCACTGGCGTCGCGACTCGCGTAGACGAGTCTGCCTTTCGAAATCTGTGCTAGCATGTCGAGGATGTCGACACTGAAATCGAGTGACGAGTCAGGTCGTGTTTATCAGCAACAGCGCAGTTGAGCGCAAGTGTGTGCGGCCACAGGCGCCTATTCGCGGAATTCGCGAACACCACCTCTGCGAAACGTCTTCGCAATGTCTGCGAAACTCTGCGCAACCTCTGCGAAACCCTGTGGAACCTCTGCGAAACCCTGCGCAACCTCTGCAAAGCCCTGCACAAGCTCCACAAAATGTCTCTGAAACACCCGCGCAAACCCTTGCGAACCTTTGCGAACCTTTGCGACCCACTGCACGCAAATCCTTGTAAATCCTCTGCAATGCATGTGAAACACTGCAAACCCTGGGCAACACCCTTGCAACCTGGCCTCTGCACAACCCTTGTCCCCTCACTGTGTTTTCTTGGTATGTCAAGCTGTCTCATAGTCTCCTGCTTCAGCCGTGGCAGCTCCCACAGGGTATATGGTGAAGAGCGCTAGGGCTCCACCATTCATCTTCACCATATCCCCCCCTCAGGAAATGGAGTGTGCAACTCTAGCTGATGAATGTGAGGTGACATGCTGCTGACACCACACGCTGCAGTCTGAGTTCCCTTGTAGAAGGCCCTCATGCCAGAAGAGGAGCTCTCACAAGCTGGAAGCTCCCCTCCTGGATGAGAGCCATCTCCAGGCTACTCGATCACCTATGCGATGCCAGGAGCTGCACTACACCCCTGCGAACACGCAGTGGAATTGGCTACACACTGGCGCGGATCCCGCAGAAAGGGTTCACGTTCATGCACACCGGCAGAAATTACCGGTTTCTCGAGGCAGCGGCTCTAAGCCCTATACTGTCCTGAGCGCGAAAACAGATGCGCGAACCCAAATCGCTCGCAAGTGGCTTCGCATCGACTGACCGGGCCTGTCCTTGTCAGTAGCTCAGTGGTCGCTGGCCCGGTGAGGACAAGGGGTGGGCTGCGTCGAGAACGCACGATCTGGTGCTGATGACTCAGTGCGCCTCGAAATTGAGTCTCCAGGCATCAAGTTAGACGATTTTACTAGTCCAGAGGACCGCAGTATATCGTCTCGACCGGCACTCTATTTCATTGTCTGGGTTGAGGTGGCATACCAGACACTTCTGGCAGCTGCAAGTCTCCTTTGATAACGGTACCCATTTATCTGCACTGAACCCATCAGAGTGCGACACTACTCACTCCAAGACCATTTCTGCGTCCATAAATGTGCAATTGGTCGTACTACTACTCCGCTGCGTCCGCAGAGACTCTACTCGACCGAGCTATCAAGCTTTGGGCAACGGACGTCGCGCCGGTTGTCACGGTGCATCGTACACTGCGCCGCCACGTTTGAACTGATGGCTCACCTTATAGTAGCAGACTTCTTAGCTGCTGTTTACCAGGAAGACTAGCCTTGTGTGGCGAGGACGCCCTGAAGACTTGTGGCGGCGACCATTCGACTTAAACAAGTCTCGAGAGCATGTAAGTGCCAATCGTCTTGATGTGAAGTTTTCAAGCTGCGAATGGCAAACGCGAAGGCCTAAAGCTGCGCTTCGGAAGCTAGAGTTTGAGCTGAGAGCTGAAAACAGCGATTCGCCGTTGCCGTGCGGGGCGAGTGCGTAGCCCGGTTACGATCGACGATCCCCGGGCGCGCTTAGCGCCGTCGTTTACGCGTCGTTCAACTCTTCAGGCTTGCCTTCCGCTCAGCGGTGCGTCCTCCACATCTCTGTCTTGATCCTCCACGTCAGCAATGCCGAAAAGAGTAGTTATCCCCAAGAAGCTGTGCGACCGCCGCATAGGTGAGTTCCTTGTAATACTAATCCTCAGCAATGCACAGCTTCCCTTCAGGGGAACATTAACATACACGGTTCCGACGCAGCAATGTTTGCAGATGGGACCGTCCCATCGAAAGCCGAATGGCTTGCCTTGTATGAAGACATAAGGTCCACCCCCGGATGTGAGAACTACACGTGGAAGTCGCATTCAAACTGGCGCACTCGTCAGTTCCCGAAGCGACGGCCTGCGACGTCGACGACGCCCCCTCTCCCAAACCTAGACGACCATGGGCCTGCCAACGGATTGCCACCGCGTCACTTTGTCCAGGATGAAGCGATACGCGAGCTCATCCGGACGCATACTGCTCCCACAACGTGGGACGTGATCCATTGGGCAGAACTGGCTGGCGTACCCGGAGCTGATGTCTTTCGAGAGTGGGAAGCGGTGCACACTGGGCGGCCTTGCCCTTCGACGCCGGTACGTCCATATGTCAGGGTATTTTGCGAATCGTGTGCTAATGGCGATGTTCTGTCATCAAGCCTGCATATCACAATTCAAACGTTCTCGGAGGCTCCTCCGCCGCCGGGGGTCTCGCACCGACTCACAACCAAGCAGCCTACGGCGTTCCCGAACACGTGGGCACATCGTCAGCATCAGGCGCGTTGGCCTGTCTGCAGGATCACTCGACGGGACAAGGGCCCGGGTATCTGCCAGCTGGGACCCATCGCGGCGGGTGTGATGTCTGAGGGAGGGAGCTGCCGACGGTTTCGAAGAGTTGCAGAGGATGTTTCATATTGTGTTTGTCCCCGACTTGACATCTTGTTTGCGCACGCTGATTGTCATATACTGCATCCTTGACTCAATGTGATGCATCGGCGAGTCAAACAGCGTGTATCAGTCCAGCGAGGCAGTAGGAATGTACCCGGCCCCTCGCCGCATCGACGAGCCCTCGCAAATGTCCCAGCAACCGCCTGTAGACGCCATTGAGCCTCCAGGCTACACGTCTTCAGTCCAACCGCGAGCTAGGGAGTTACGCGGCCCGAGCAGCGACTCGGTCACCAGCTGATCCCATCCTTCACTAGGCTCGCGATCACCGATTGTGGTTCAAGATGCCACGGCCCAACAAGCTTGGTGAGTACGCCATGCAAAACGAGCTCAGGACCCCTGCTCCGGCTGCTACCTACCACTGCGGAGCCCAGCTCCTAGTACCGGAAATCCTCGGACCTCCGATGCTACGCTCCGACCTCGGAGGTACACACAGTTTCTTCCAATCCTGCCTTTTGTAGTTGAAGTCCGAGGTTGTCCTCGCGCAAGGCTCATACTAGTCTGACGCCAGCGGACCGGAGGTGATTCGTACGGGCCCGAGGAAGTCAACATGCCGTTGCGCCGCCGGCTTCTGGCGTACCAGCTCAGAAGGTGTAAGTCCGAACTCCGGAATGGAGTTCCCGGAGTTCCTCAGGCTCCCTACTGCTGTCGTGATTCGAGCTACATCGATACGTCGTCCGAATCCCGGAAGGCGACGAGGCCGCTCCGGAACAAAGTAGCGGTAGGCTGCGGCCGCCTTCGAATCTGCAGACGAGGGAGTCTGCGCGCGATGCAGTGAGCCCAATACCGAGAGACAAATTATACAATGCGTCGACCAGTTTCTCATGCGTCGGGGACCGGCACATGCTCTACTGCGCTTTATAAATCCGCCGCCTCCGAGCCAGTGTTTTTTTGCCGTCGCTTGATGTAGAAATTTGTTGACACGCTCCGGA
Source organism: Pilatotrama ljubarskyi (assembly GCA_022385805.1). Lineage (NCBI taxonomy): Eukaryota > Fungi > Basidiomycota > Agaricomycetes > Polyporales > Polyporaceae > Pilatotrama > Pilatotrama ljubarskyi. The sequence goes on along the minus strand of MU277722.1, from coordinate 206,186 downwards.
ATTCATACAGTTGACGGTGCGGTTTCTTCGTAGTTTGCAACGGGAGAACTAGTCAGTCGTATGGATATGCTACACCGGGCTAGCGAAAGTACAGCGGGCTACATGGGGAATGACAACACTATCTTACAAGTCCGAGTCCGGTGATGCGATGATGCCTAGAGAGGTTCAGTGGGACTCCTCTGATGTCGACGATCCGCTGTTCTGCTTCTCGGGCGGCGGGGGCCAGGGCTCCTCGCCCTTGCGAATCTTGCCGCCGTAATCCTTGGTCTCGGGCTGAACAGCGGTCGTCAGTTCTCTTCTGCGCGCTCACAATGGAAAGCGTCACTCGTACCTTATGCAGCACCTAAGGAATATGCATGTCAGCTAGGTAGATCACGGATGACTTGAGGCGTACAATCACTCACTGTTCCGCGAATTTCCTGATTCAACAGCGTAGAGCCCTTTCAGCTCGGCATGGACATAAATAGATCTACACTCTTACCTTCGCATAGCCTGAGTGCGAAGATGTCAGCGAGTCACCTCATATAGACGAGAAGACGTAGCACACTCACCGACTACTTGCTGCGTGAACGAAGGCTTGTTCGACTCCATGACGATATGCTGCACTCCTCCCGCGCCAGGTTGAGTCGCCGCTGCAATCGGTCCACTTCAGTCACGGAGACCAATCACACGTCTGGACGTACAAACCTTGCTGCGGAGGGGTCGCTACCTGCGTCGGCGGCACGACCTGGCTTGGGGGCATCGCCTGAGTGGGCGGCGGCGGGATGTTCGCCGTAGGACGGTCCTCCGGGTGGTTCTCGAGGGGCGCGTGAGTAGTAGGTCGGTCTTCAGCGGCGGACATGACTGCGAGGATGATGGGTCGGATACGAGAGCAAGGTGCATTCGCTGCAGCCGAGGTGACTTATGTACCAAGGACTGCGGCGCTGTGGCGTATGTCGCACGAAGTGGTAGAGTGAATCCATGACGTCAGCCCGTTTAGGCGCCCATAAACACACCCGCTTGTTGACGGGCGCCTATCGCACCATTCCCGCTTCGATGTCTGGTCACTCTCCCATCTTCAATCCACGCTTAACGTTGAAGCAGTAACCGCGCCGGGCTGAGCTGTACGAGCGCCGTGGCACCGTTCTTACATTGGCTTTGGAATATCTCATCAAGCGAAAGGGTAAATGCGGCACTACGACCGGGGTTGCTGTGCGAGGACCTTGGCGCTACGCTTTCTTCCTGGAGAATTCAGATATGAACCCAGTTTCTCATGCGAATGGGGCGAATGCTTTCACGAGTGTCGTTCGCTGCCCCAGGTAAGCTTGCAACTCGTGGTCTCGGCGTTTGTACGTGAGGGCGTCGACTGGACGCAGATGCGGGACAACGAGCAGTTTAAAAGCGGCACAAAGGCATCAGAGAAGGAGAAGCTTGTGTACGAGCCCGACTGCAACATAGAACGCGGTAAAGCGTTTACCGACCCGCCCGGACTGGACCGACCATCCGTTCGAACCGCTGGCCTCATGTTGAATACGCAGGTGATGTTCGCGCGGAGTGCCCGGAACCATATCCAGCAGGGAGTCAAAGCGGCGGCGCGCACACGATATGTTGATCACTATCTCTCAGCCTTCTCGACGTCGAAGCCCACCTGAGTACACGGAAGGCACGCCTGTGCGGTTTGATTTCATCACGTACACTCTGCAGCGTACAGTCGTGCTGAAGTACCGCTTCGTACCCAGACCTTGTTGACATCCGGCTTTGCGGAGTAAATCAACGTGCCTGCTCCGATGTTCTCCTAACCCCGAAGGTTCTCGCCGCAATCCTCGAGCATCTCAGTCCTGGCCCTCTACCAGAAGTCTTGGAGGGCAAGGCCATAGCAGAGGCACGCCACGAGCGTAAGAAGGCTCTCGCGCATTTGGCGGTTGTCTCTCGCGCGGTTAGCCCACCCGCCCTCGATGCCCTCTATGCATCGGTAGACGACTTCCGGCATCTGCTCTCCACATTGGATCCCTACGATAGGAAGACCTGCGTCAGTGTTCGCCGCATACCTCGCTCATCATCCACCGCCTGGCTAACGACTTCCCAGTAGATGTTCAGCGACAACGTCACAGAGAACCAGTGGCGCAGGTTCCAGACGTACGCAGCGCGTGTGCGAGAGCTGCGCCCGGGCGATATCCAACGCGTGCACGCCGCGGTCTGGATAGCGTTGACGAGGCTCAATCCGCACGACCCACTTCTTCCCCGGCTCGAGCGGCTCTCCCATTTCAAGATCGACTCGCTCGGCCCGTGTTATACTATGCTCTTCTCGCCCTCTCTGAAACACCTGGACGTGAAGATTGATATGAAGGCTGAGGCGAATGCTACACGCCTTGTCGTGAAGGCTCTTACACCCATTCTGGGCGGCCTAGAGACGCTGTCCGTGTCTGCCGAAAATGTGGAAGACGATAAGTATTACGGAAAGCCGAAGGTGAAACCAGAAGTCATGCAGTACCCTTCTGGAGCCTGACGCAGCAGCGCGGCCTCCGCGTCTCGCACAAGGTGTCCCCCACGCTCGAAAACATCCAGACTCTGGTAGCGATGCCCTACCTCCAGACCCTCCACCTGCACGTCACAGAGTCTGCAGAAATCCCAGCACCGGATGCTATCGCCCCCGGCTTCACGGGTCTGCGCGAGCTTTCGCTCACCGGGCGTCTCGGCAGCATCACCAGCTTCCTCGCTGCGACGAAGCCGCCAAGCCTCAAGAGCCTCGCGATCCACGCTCCGCGCCTGTGCGATCGAGAACCGTCCGACGTTTCCTCGTACGACTACGGGGGCAAGATGGTCCGAAGCCTCGACCCTCTGTACGCCTCGCTCACACCTTCTACCAAGGAGTCGTTGCGCCACTTCCGGGCCACGCTGGCCTGCCCGTACGGTGACGACTCAGGCTGCCCGACAGTGCACCTCCCCGCGGGCACGAAGCTTCTCCAGCCTCTGTGCGCGCTGCCTGGCCTGCGCACCATCGCCTTACTGTGTGATAACACTGGGTTCCACGTCGCGGACAAGGACCTGCGGGCGCTAGAGGACGCATGGCCGGAGCTCGTCGCGCTCGAGGTCGATGCTAGAGAAGGGCAGAACGCGATATGGAGTGGCCGCGAGGGCCACTGGGCCCCCGCAAAGCGCACCGCGCAGGACCATCCCATCGTCAAGACGCTCGCCACGTTTGCGCAAGCCCATCCGCGCCTCGAGCGGCTCGCCGTTCCCTCCATCGACCTGGACGCGGCGCCCGAGCTCGAGAGCGTCCCCCATCTGGGCCACGGGCTGTGGCACCTGAGATTGTCTACGCTGGCCGGCGGTGTGCCGCTGTACGAGTTCGCCGTCGCGCTCGACAGAATGTTTCGGCGCTTGTCTGACCTTGCGGACGCGCGGAAGACGGTGCCGCGGACGGGGAGCCAGACCGCCGCGGGGAGGAGCTGCGCCTGCTGCTGCTTATGCTGCAAACCGGCAGAGCAAGCGCTCTTCTGAAGGGTGATGCCTCGGACTCCTCGGTCGGACGAGCTTCAGATATCCGGTGGGCCAAATCGAGGGACGATGAGACGCGCGCGTTGGGGGACCCATACCTGCGAGGGTCTCGGCCTCCCAGTCATAGTCCCACTCCGATGTCATGGGGGTGCGACGACTAGAGTAGGCTAGGACTAGGCGGAGTGGCTCTATCGAGGGCGCCGCGCACAGATGTGCTGTGCTCACCTGCATGGTACGGTATGATACAGATCTTGCTATCGCTGATGCAACGGTCGATGACACCCATCGGTGGTCGCTCATAATACAGTATGGAGAGGACTCTGCACGGCGGCAAGAGCTAGCTAGCACACTAGAGTACTGCAGCCTGTCTTGCTCGGGTGCGGTGAACCGGGTACTGTAGCAGGGCGGAGGCTCGATACTCGTCGACGCGTCCGTCACAGGCACGTGCGCGCAACGTCACTCGCTCCCGGCAGCCGGCGACCCAAACGGACTGTATTTGGATGACTTGTCTCGTCTTGCGCTCACTTCTTAGTACCCGGCCTTGTCCCCTAGGCCTGTGGCGTTGTATGTACTACTCCCCCCGAGGCGTGTCTAACTAGAACTCTACCAGAAAGCTTAGCAGCACACTTGTCACGCGCCTGACCTAGCGAGTCGACATCCCTCCATCCCACTGCCATCGGACAGCGTTGTTCATCGGCCAGGACACTTAGCTATAGAAGAACCTGCACAAGGTCACAGGAGTATACGCTCAAGCCCGGAGGTATTATGTGACTCGTATATCGGAGTCCGAATCATGCGAGGAAGCGTACATCTGACCGCCGCTCGCGTTCAACACGTAGATCATCTTCCCACAGGACGCCCGTATGTCGATACCAAAACGGCAGTGAGAGCTGCATGGTCTGCACACGTTCATCGATACCCTCCAGCTCCCTCCGGCGCAACGTCTCTCTCGCTACGCCACGGCGGTACGTTTGTGCACTTCGATGCTTCGTCCACTGTGGCTGACCCCAGCTTCCCAGGCACATCTCACACGCATAGTAGGATAGGTGCACGAGATGACAGCCGCGGACGTCCTGCTCACCCTGGGAATTGTCGCCACGATCCTCCAACACCTCGACCTCGGTCCCCTGCCCGACAAGCCAGAGCCTGCTGAAGCCCCGGCAGCCCAATCGGAACCCCACTACCACAGATGGATGAATGATATACCGGCGCTACCTCATTCAAGACAGGATCTCAAGGATGAGCCGGAAGTCGGTCCTCGCCACGACGACAAGAAGGCCCTGGCGCGCTCGGCTCGAGTGTGCCACGCCGTCAGCGGTCCCGCTCTCGACACGCTGTACAAGCGCGTGGACGACTTCCGGCATCTCCTCTGTACGCTCGACTTTTACGATCGGAAGACATGCGTCGGTACCTTCCCAAAGTTCTTTCTCGTCATATACTTTCAGCTCTGACGGTTGCCCTCCAGATGTTCCGCGACAGCATCACACAAACGGAATGGACGAAGTTCCAAACATATGCGGACCGCGTACGAGAAGTACATCTGAGAAAAATCAACGCCGTACACGCATCGGTATGGATCGCACTCACCAGACTGTGCCCGAACGGCCCCCTCCTGCCCCGGCTCGAGCGGCTCACCGGGCTCACGATCGACTCCCTCAGTCCGTGCTACACCATGCTCTTCTCGCATACCCTGAGACACATGGACATCCGAGTGGACGGGATGGCCGAGGAGAGCGCGATCCGCGTCGTCATGCAGGCCGCTTTCCCGAGCTTCGCCTCCCTGCGCACGATGTCCGTGAACGACCTCACCAGCGCCATCGAGCTATACTATGCGGAGAAGCGAACGGAGGTCGTCCCCTTCTGGAGCGCGAGGCAGCTGCGCACTCTAGACGTCGTGCACGCCGCGACGGTCACTATTGAGACCATCCGCTCCCTCGCCTCGATGGCGCACCTCCACACCCTGCGCCTCAACATCGAGGAGATGCCCAACCCCGTCCTGCTGGAGAACGTGCAGATCTCAGGCGGGTTCCCCTCCCTGCGCGACCTGACCTTGAAAGGCTGCCTCGGCGACGTCACCGCCTTCCTCGCCGCCACCCGCCCGCACGCCCTCGCCGCCCTCGCGATCGAGGTCCCCGACCTCTGCCGCGTGCCCGGCCAGAACGGGATCCCAGACAGAGGGAGCGTATCAAAGCGGAGCCTCGACCCGCTCTACGCCGCCTTGGCGACCTCGGGCTCCAGATCGACGCTGCGCGCCTTCCGCGCCGCCTTCGCGTGCCCGACCGAGGCGGCCGACCGGCGGGGCAGGAGCTGCACCCTCGTGCACTTCCCGCGGGGCACGAAGCTGCTCGCGCCCCTGCGCGCCTTCGCGGGCCTCCGCGCGATCTCGCTCCGGGCTGACAACACCGGGTACCACCTCGCGGACGCGGACTTGGTCGAGGTCGCGGACGCGGACGCGTGGCGCGACCTGGTCGCGTTGGAGATCGAGGCGACACAGCGGGCAGACGTGCAGTGGTACGGCCCGGCGGGCATCCCAGCCGGACTGGAGGACACCAAGAGAGACTACCCCACGCTCAAGACCGTGTGCGCCTTCGCCGAGACGCACGCGCGCCTGGAGCGGCTCGTCCTGCCGTCCATCGACCTGGACGCCCGGCCGGACGTCCAGAGCGTGCCGCTCCTGCGGCATCCGCTCAAGCACTTCGGGGTGTCCGAGATGGATACGAGCGTGCCGCTGTTCGAGTTCGCCGTGGCGCTGGACGGGATGTTCCCCCGCCTAGAGCTCGAGGACGCGAGGGGCTTCGCAATCGGGGGGTCACCGCATAATAGGAAGCCCGAGGCGAGGTCGGCCGGCGAGGAGGCGCTCCGCCTCCTCTTGCTCGCGCTCCAAACGGGGCGGGCGCAAGGGCAAGCGCGGGTTCGGGTCGGCGAGCACGGTCAGACTGGTCCAGCGGGTCTGGCTGGAGAGACGAACCCCGGAGGGAAGGCGTCGGACATCCGGCTGATCCTCCAGGGGAGGTACTTGAGGGCACCGGCGCGGCATGCTCCCGGGATGTGGTATGGCGGGCCCGGCCTTGGCCCCCAGATGCCGTCGATACCGCCGCTGCTGCCTCAGCCTCAACCTCAACCTCCGCCTCGCTCGCTACGATACGCAAGTACGCCTTCTCCGAGTCCGCCTCCGCCGGGCCCGCCCTGGACGCAGGAGAGCGCGTATGACGTTCCTGGGGTGATACAGTAACCCCTCCCCCGCCTGGGACATGTCTCTCGTAGCGTGCTGACCGCGATGAGAGGGTGAGTGGTACCGGTACGTCGGCGTTCAGCGGTCAGTCGATGTCTGGCTGTACTGTACTGTAGTGCACCAGTGTGTTTTCGGAGCGGAGGCAAAACTGAGTGACCTTCGTGGAGTTGAAGGTACAGTAATGCTGGCTGCGACGCCGATCGGTAGAAGAACGCGTTAGCAAGGCCAACGACCGAATGGATTGGCACGGTCGACACGGATGCGGCGATAAACGGACCTTGGCCGTTCTTCGGCTTTGAGTGTAAGGCAGCTCGAACAGAAGGGGAGGCGGAGAGCGTCGGGCAGATCCTGTCTGCCGTGCTGTTAATTCATTGCAGGATCGCGAAGCGCGGTGCAGGTCGTACGTCAAGGCTCCCCGGAGACGGGCGATGTCACCTCAGGCAGGGCCGCGAGGGTGCTGTCAGACCGGTTTCTTGGTACGTGGGAAACCGGTCTTAGAGACCCCCTCCCACTACGGATGTTTCCCCCTGTAATCCAAATCGGGCGAAGTCTTTCCTCTGCCAATTAACTCATTGTTGGAGGATTTCACGAGCATCCGCAGGCCGATATTTGCCCCTTTCGGCCCCGGCGCTGGTGTACCGTACTAGTATTATTGAATGCTACATTACCAACTAGGAGACCCCCGTGCATCCTGAGGTCTCTGTAGCAGATTCCGGGAATCTCATGAGTTGGAAAACCCCTGTGCATACCTCCGCGCATATCCTCATGCATGCCTCTGGGCGGAGGTTGACAGGGACGTGCGCACAGAGGTCAGCGCAGAGGTCGGCACGGAGGTCGGCGCGGACATTTGCGCGGAGGTCGGTAAGTCGGACTCTTGGGCGCTAAGCGGTAGCCATGGCCCGGCCCGGCACCGAACCAGTTTCACCGTTCACGGCCGAGAACAAAATGAATTCAACATATCGGGATGGTAGCAGTACCACTATCATATTTGAGCATGGCATTGTAGGCCTGCGTGCCAATATTGTTACCTATGCTGCGCTTTTGGTAACCTGAGGTGCCATACATCCATAGGACCACGTCAGATGTCGAGTGAACTTGCATACAGTTTCATGTACTGCAGTGCATTCTTGCTCAATCCAAGCACTCCAACATGCATAGGTAAATTATATTCGTACATTGACACACAAGTAGCTCTTAAACAGTGATGTAAGAAGCCCTGATTACTTTGCCCGAATCAAATTTGCTCTATGATTTTTGCTTCACCGGATACAGTGAATATGTTTTCTGTGGTGGCACCGCAAGCCGAACGTAAGAGCGCCCGTAGTGGAACCGGTGAGCCGATATTCTCACGCTTATATTATAATAACAACAATTCATAAATAGAACTTAGGTAAGACATTGGCATAAACGTTCGCGCAAAGGATCAAGGAGAGGTCGATGAGATTGTCCGCGTTAAGGTCATCACAGAGGTTGGTACAGACGTGGCCGCAGGTGTTTGTGCACTCGTGTTCGCCGAGGTCGGCTTGAAACTTGGTGCATATGTTTGCGCGAAACTCTGTGCAGATGTCATCACAGTTGTCTTAGTGTATTTTCGAGGATGAGAATAGCATATCTACATCAGTACTCCCGTTACAGTGCACTGCAGTCATTTCGAAGGCGAAACAACGCAAGCAATGTCCAAACGGAGCGAGTGTTCATTATATGTAGTCTCTTTATGGTAATTCCATCTGTGATGAGGTCTAGGCCTTTCCTCTATTTATATCCGCCATTGTGGACGTTCGCGCGGGGGCTGGCTGAGAGACCAGTTTCTCACGTACAAGGAAATACATCTCTTAGACTAGTCTCGTTCCCATCCCTTCTGGCGCTAACTGAGCGTGCTCCAGAAGGTCTGGTGCATTTCGGGCTGATTTGGGCCACTCGTGACGGCCAGTCACGCCCAGTGAAAACCTGGGCGATTTGTGGAGATTCGAGGCGATTCAGAACCAACCTTGACTCGGAATCGTGAACGATCGCTAAAACTCGCGATTTTGAGACTAAAAAACGAATCTCCTCGAAGTCTTACGAATATGAGCTGTGCGCTTCAGTAAATTCGCACACAATCTGCGCCATTCGCGCCCACGCGGTAGTGCTCGCGCGATTGCATACGATTCAAGATGATTGCCACACAATTGCAAAGCCTATTTGTTACGATTGTCTGCGAATGTAGTCTCTACCGTACTCCGAACCCACAGGCGAATTAGAGCGGATTAGCACGAATAGCGGCACTACGGTGAGTGTGAGGGATCGCGGGGATTGCTGACGGTGCAGCATGCACCGGCGAAATGTACATATTCGACGACTCACGAAAGAGACCTTGGAGCGACATCGCGACAGCCCTGAGCCCTGTCGCTTCCCGCGTCCTCACAGAGTTTGTGGAGGTCTCCTTCACGGCTCTGCTGCGCCGCTTGTGCCATCCTGCTGGTTCCGTTTCTGATGACCTATGTAAGGCAGACGAGGGCAGGCCGGAGACGGAGAACCACATTACCTGCTTCCGTTCTTGTGCACATTCCTTCTTGAGTTGCTAGATCGGTCTCGCTGGTAAGTGGCGGGAATTGAAACAGTTCAGAGTCTATTTTGCGACTCTTACCTCGTGTTCCTCCGAGGTGAGCTTTTTGAAGGCGTCCATGTAGTCGGCATGTGTGACACCTGGATCCGCCGCAATCATGCGCCCCATGAAGAGCATCCTGATAGGCAGACAATATGCGTGAGGAAATGACGTTGCGAGACAACTCGACAGAATACTTACTGCTCACTGATGACTTCGGGTTTGTATTTCGCTTTCGCGAGCACGATTGCACCTTTGGGTGCGCGCTTCTTCGAGCCTGAGCGCTGCGCCGCAACTGTGGAAACAGCAGCAGGCCCTTTGGCTGCGACGGGAGCAGCCAAGACTCTGGGAGTGTCTGTAGATGCCCCTGTACTACTAGCAGCTGCCGCGCCGAGTCCCTCAGCTTCAAGCACATCGGGCTGTACATCGAGCGCCAGATCCGAGTCTTGCCCGCGGTGGACAAGACGGTTTGATCGCCGCTGTGAGCCTGAGGAGAGCGCACTATGTCCATGAGGGCGCCGGAGATGAGTACAGAGTAGATGCTAAACAGGTCCAGGGCTGTTACTTACAATGGCTTCTTCACCGGAACGATGTCCGCCGCCGCTTCGGGACGCTGTGACGGCTGTGCATGGATGGCGCACTGTGGCTCCGTGCCGCTGCGTGAGGGTTCTGAGTCGGAGCGTGAGGCAGTGGACACTCCCCGATGGGCGTCGGCCACGCTGGCTGTTCCCATGCCTGTCAGTACATCGGCAATCGTCGCAGCGGTATCCGGTATGCTATGATCAGGCAGCTCATCCGAGTCGGCGGTGGCAGCGGATACTCCAGCTAGTGGGACGCTGACCAAGGAAGAAGATGCCGCTGTCAGCGGATCTGCCTGCCCTGCGCTCCGACCCGGAGTAGCACCTCGGGAAGCCCCCGGGCTGATGGGCGGAGTTGGAACAGGGTGACTGGCTGCAGCGGCCGATGCCACAGCAGCTTGTACTAAGCGTGAAAGAACAGTATCAGCTTGAGTATACTCATACACAGTGGAAGGATGTACCAGGGGTAACCCCGCTGACAGGTGCTGATCCACTTGACGGCGATGGGTGCGAGGCCGTGAGTTGAGGTGCACCATGACCGGTCTGGGATGTGCTTGCTGCAGCACCATTGTCGGGAGCAGGGGATACACGGGGCATCTTTGAGGGCTTCATGTTGTTGCTCGACAGGTCAGCGCCAAGACTGCTCTGACGAGCGCGCTTCGGAGATTCGCCAGACGGGCCAGGTGTGCTGAATTTCAGTCTGAGGAGGCGCCGATCAGAGTCAGCCGAGTCGAGCAGTTCGTTTTTCGCATGTGAGGTTGCTGTGGCCTTGATGTGGTGCCCGGAGAAGCCGTGGTACATCTGTTTAATGAGCGCATTGATCTTCCATCCGCCGCCGTCACACAGCAGAAGGAAGGGGAAGCGACGGGATAGGGAGACGTGGATGTATACGCGCGCTTCATGCGGAAGGTGGTCCTGGGATGCCGCTGCCTGGCCACTCCAAACAAGAGAGTGCAAGAGTGAACGCAGCATCTCCCGGATATCCTTTGCAACTGTACCGGAAACTGGCTGACCTTGTTCGTCCTCAACGAAGCGCTGCGCAACGTTCACACTGTTGTCGTGTTGCCCCTGCTTGCCACCCTTGTTGGGTCGTTCCTTGTAGTCGCTTGCATACCAGTACCGGAATGTGACACCCTCTGGCTGAGTGCGCGGCTGTGGATACACCCAACCAAGACCAAGGACCACGCGTCCGTGAACGACGCTCGAGACGGCCATCGCCTCGAGGGAGTCATGGTCGACGTTGGACACCATGCCCAGAAGCTGCGGGACCTTGGAGACCAATTCTTCGTATAACTTTCTATGACAGCACGAGGATATCGGCATACATCCGAAGCACGTATGAGGATTGGATGATGTGGACTTACCGCTGCATGTTGGCTTCAATGCGCAGAGTATGCAGCTCGTGGGTGAGCACCTTGATCTTGTCCTTTGCAAGGGTATATGCAACGTTCCCTGTGCTGAGAAGACGCTCTTCGCTCGCTCGCGATACACAAACGATCTGTGATCAGTTCAGATCAACTTAGCAAAGTCGTCAATAGGATTGATCGTGAGAGGCTTACATGCTGTCCTAGAACAGTACCATCATCGCTAATGTCCTGGAATGGCATGGTACGGCTCGATTGGTTTGAGCGCGAGCCATGGCTCTCGTAGAGCTCCGAGGTCGAGTTGCCTTTGGGGAATGTGGGCTGTGCTCCTGCCATGCCGAATCCACCCGTTGGAGTGCTGTCGGCGGATAGTCCGGCTCGAAGGTGACCGTGGAAAGTTGTTGAGAGAGATGCCGGAGGAGTGGGGGTAGCAGGTGTCCCGAGGTGATAGACGTCAGGGGAGCCATGCGAGTGCATTCTAGCAGAGCTGGCGTCCGCAGGCAACAAGGAGAATGCGAATGCCGATGATGGAGAGTCCGCCGAGCTGGCCATTGCAGTCGTGTGTTGTAATATATCGAAAGGCTCCATGTTATTAAGGAGAAGTGTAGAATAGTCACATAAGTATCAGAGTGTCATGGATGCAGAGAAGAAAATAATCGTGCGACGCAGGAACTGTCAAGGTGACCTTCCTAATTGAGTAATCAGGATCTTTGGCGATGGCGTGGTGGATGAAGTGACCTGCTACTACGCTCATGTCCGATTGCAACTCGGATAACGCTCTCTCTTGTAAGCACTTCCTCCCCAGTCTGTGGAATAGATCGATGAATCATAACCATCTTATGACAGCCTCAAGCTCGCCACCTGTGCATGCCCGTGACAGCTTGTCGTCCTCGCCCTCAGGCTCACCATCTCAATATGACAACCTCAGTGCCTGGTCGCAGGGACACACGCCACCTTTAATGAGAGCTTATCTCAGCTTACCAATCAACATGGCACCTCCCAACGCACTCGACCTTCTCGGAGTCGCAACGTGGACACCCGAGCTAGAACACCTGCTGCATGCAACTCTCGACGGCCCACAGTTCTCCTGCGGGATACCATCCTCGCGCTCACCTCTTCTGGCCCGTTTTATACCGGAATTCGATCCGTGGCACTTCGAATCACTCATCAATCATGCACCAGCTCCTGATGAAGCCGCTGTCCAAGCATTCTGCAATGCATGTGGCGAGGCTGCTGCGAGGGAGCGTCCAGCAGCGACTCAACCGACTGCAGCCGAGAAGGAGCACCACGGACTATTCGGCCTTCTTGCTCTTTGCACGCTCAGCTTGGCCAAGGCGCTAGCACAGCGAGACATCGAGAGTAGGCGGCGAGGGACGGCAGACTTGAGGTTGTTGCTGGATGCTATTGACGGTCTGGTGGCACTGGAGGAAGGTGTGATACGGGAGTTAAGTTCACAGGATGTTACAATGTATTAGGACGTGTATCTTCGATCATATCGTCTGCTGTGACATCGGTACCTAGGACCTCATCAATATCCACTCCAAGCTTGTCCATCGCGAAGTACACTTCACCGTCCCAATGCCCTACCGCAGGACACGGTAGGGTATTGCACGGCACCATCGCCACACAGGCAACAATTGACCTGACATCTATGACTGATAACTGCCTCCGCAATGATGCCGCCCGACAGGCCCAGACAACCCCCGAAGATGCCCCGAGTAGCACCTTATCCGGAGGGCTGTATCTCGACACGAGCGCAAGCGTGTGATTCGTGCCGGATATCTTGCAGCGGAAGTAATACTGGACCTCAGCGTACTCGTAGACCTCTGCTGACTCAGATATACCCAGGACGAGGTTCACTGAAGGCGAGCTTGCCCGATACTAGTAGAAGTAGAAGACATTAATCTATACCGAGCATGGGATATAGCGTCGACTGACCTTGACGTTTCGGGAAACTCTCGATACATGATTCGGAACTTCTTTCCAAGCAGAGCGACAGATTTGTCCATTGGGCAGGCGTACGCGTGCCCAGCGCTGGACACATGATTCCATTGTGATTACCCAGGTTTCTCGTGCATCTGCCATGCCAACAAGTGCTTCGATATACCGAAATATCACCAGATCTTCATCATCAGTCACAGGGCGTGCACCAGGCTCTCGAGGGTGGAGTAGCGTGTAGTCATCCCCGAGGTCGATGAGAGGTACCTGCCCAGGGGATGTGGATGGCTCGAGGTCGGGAAGCATGGTCTTCAAAGCATTGACACGGGCACGCCGGAGGGCACGTTGCGAAAGGTTTGCATACGGGTTGGACGGCTGACGGATCTCGGCTCCTAAGTCTCCGATAATTCGCTCCATAGCGAACTGGCATGTACAAATCAATGACCCGATCCGGCATGTTTCGGTCGGGGTGTGGGTAATGCCATGCATGCACTGGGGCACGAAATGCATGCGAGAGACCTTCCGTTGTACGTAGAGAACTTCGTAGTCATAGGCGAAATCCGAGAGAAGGATGTGCGCACGTTCTCGTTGTGTGCCAGTGCTCTCGCGCTGGAAAATGATACGGACGCCGGCAACGAGTTTGCAGTAATGCCGCCAGTATTTATCAGGTAGCCGGCCATAGAGAAACGCTGGGGCCAGACCGTAGAACCAGTTAAGGAATTCCCAGCACTTGTAGCCACTGGAAATCTTCTCCGCGGGGTTACGAGGAGGACGGTGGAAGGACTCGGGGAGATAGCATCTCGCCGCCGCAATCAGCTCCCCATGCTGCGCCCAGACTTCCCCAGTCAGACACACCCAGTCCCATAAGGCCCTCCGATCGCCGTTCTTGATGTCACAGTCGAACGTGCCATGCCAGAGTCGATAGAAGAGATCCGGGATATTCAGGCCGAACAGATGCATAATGTCTCCGGGGAAAAGGCGCGGGATGGGAAGTGTGTGAGAGGAGGACAGGCCTGAGAAGAGGCTCGGCTTCGAGATACCAGTAGCCAGGCGATGAGCCTCGTAGTTCGTTATAGAAGTCGCATTCCGGACATAGTCAAGCTTCTCCTGATAGAGCTCAGAACGAGACTCCCCGACGACAGACGGGTCATAATCGTCATCCTCGCAGCCCTGC
>MU277722.1:108140-191574 GCA_022385805.1 Pilatotrama ljubarskyi | reverse complement strand
TGCTCACAGTACCCCTCCGGCTTGAGGCAAACGGAGTAGTAGTGAGAGCCTCCCGGTTTCCTCCGGCCTGGTCGACCGCACCAGTGTCGGCAGCCTAGTTTCCCGTGGTGGCTCACTAGGCCCGTGACATCAGGGGCTCCAATCGCATCTGATCCTGCAGCGAAGACCCAAAGACGCGAGAGGAAGACAACATCACGGTAGGCGTCCCAGATCGAGAATCCCTCCTTCTGCAGTGCGGCGACGTGGTGGAAGCCAGGGAAGAGGAAGGACTCGAAGTGTTTCGGCTTCGCAGGCCCCGGAATGATGGCCCCGGGAAGAATATAACGCTTTTTATAGTGTTTGCCCGGGGCTACATCGACAAGGATCCAGATGTATATCCAACAATTTGAGGCCTTGTGCTCGTAGAGCTGCGCGCCGTCCATGGAGAAGAGGACACACGTGTCGTCCTCCGAGATCTGCCCACGCTGACAGGCATCCCAGAAGTCGCTCCCCTCGATGATGTCGCCAATATGGTCCAGCTCTCCTGACTGCCGTAGCTCTGCAAGGATCCTCGACATCTGGGATTGGCGATATCGCATGTCCTGAGCGCCCTCTGGTGAGCGGTAGCGTGCCTGGATCTGGGGACCAAGAGGGTAGGTGTCGAACTGCCGGCGCGCTTTGCGTACAGTGCGGCGCCGCTCGATGACATCCTCGTAGCGAGACTCCTCACAGAACGTGCACTGGTCGAGTGTCGCCCAAGGGCCGGTGTATGCCATGCACGACTTAGGGCACATATCGCGAGTTAACGCGCAGACCCCAGTCAAGTCAGCAACCTTCTTCTTCACAAGGTGGAGGGACAGGATCTCGTCTTCGGGGTGACGCTCAATGATGGCCCTCCGCGTGTCTGTGTAGATCTTGTCTGCTCCTTGACTATCAGCCAGGTATAGTCGTATGGAAAGGCGTTCGTCCGGCGTAAGAGTAGGACAGCGAGCGATCGGATTCCGAAGTTGGTCGATGATATCCGCGCTGAGATCGGAATCCTCGAGGCGCGGGTTCGCTCGCAGCGCATCAACGAAGGTCTGCGCGTTATCGAACTGAGGTACCGCCGCGCGAGACATGGTATGGGCTCTGGGAGGCCCCACAGGAGGCACAGGCTCGAGTTCTGGCAGCTCTGGTAGCAGAGGGGTGGGATTCGGGACATGCTCGGGCTCTTCCGGCTCGTTATCAATGCCCAAGAGCATCTGCTCTATGGACCGCGATAACGGAGCCTCTGCCGACATCAGAGAGACATCCTGGGGGCCTACATCCTGCCGTACTGAGTGTTAGTCGAGAGATTCCTTTGCACATTCACAGCACAGTACCTCAGATGACGAGAAGTTTGGCTGTGCATCAAGGACGTCTTTCGCCATGGAGGACGATGAGCTGCCTCTCGATGCCAGTCTTGATGCGGACACATGTTCGTCTGGTCGATGCGCAGGCGGCGAGTCCGGTACAGCTGAGTGTGTGCGGTTGTCGGGGGTACCGTTCCTTTGTGACCCGCTCGCATTCGTACTGGCGGGCGCGTCTCGTTCTGGTCGCGAGCGGTGCGAAGCCATACGCTTTGTAGGTGGGGCTCCCGATGTGTCATACGACTCTCTACTACGCTTACTTAGTGGCGTCGGAGCAGACGGGTCTGGCGGTCGGATGAGGCCTGCCTTGATCTGAGCCTCGCGCTCCGGCTGGTGGCGGAACCATGTCGCGCGAGAACACGTGTGTTTGACAGACTTCAAGCACTTCAGGCACCCGCAGACGAATTGGTCTTGCTCGGTCGGCCGTGGTACAGTGGACCGTCCGGGGATAGACATGGTCAACCTCGGTGAGGCGCGGATGGGCGCGAGTGCAGAATCCTCTGCCGGCATATGTAGTATCAGAATACGCGTGTATCATCAGGACTGCGCTCACCTACTGCGATATGTATGCCGCTGGGCGACTGGCGAAGCTATGCGAACTTGTTAGACTTACAGCGCGTAGCGCCTACAAGCGACATGGGGGCCAGCGGGCTTGTGGACAGACTTGTGGTTTCATCAACCTCAGGACATACATTTCATTACCAACGGATACGGAAGGCTACAGCTTCGGTCGCTAGGAATGTGTCTAAATCTCCCCGGCCGTGATTGTGCGCGATTACTGGGGGCTGCATGATGGTGGTCGTTTGAGAGGAGGATGTAGCGCCCGTACGACGCGGACGCGCTCGCGCTAACTCGCTCTCACTCGTGAGACTGATACTCTCGATCGCTCCAAATCGCACCGAATCACCCACGTTTCCACTGGGAGTCACGGTCCAGGCCTGGTGTTATCCGTGACCGCATTGGTACGCAAATTTCTCACGCTTATGGTCCTAGCTCGGCCCCAAAATCTACAGGAGGCATTTTGTCAGCTTAATGCAACAGATTGCAAAGTTTGAAGACGTCTGGTGGGGAACTCGCAACACAGCAGCGGGGCGATTGAAGTGTGTGTAGGCGCGCGTGTGGGCGCTTGAGTAGGCGAAGCCAGCATTAGGCGCGCGAGAGGCTCCGATGGCGAGGGCATGCACACCGCCCGTATTCCCCAGCTACCCGACTGTTGACCTCCCAAAACAGCCCCATAGGTGAAGGCTCATACTCAAGTACCCATAGGGGCCAAATCGTTCAGTGAAAGAGAGTTGAAAGTTCGAACAGAGGACATTTGAGTGATTCTTGCTGACGCGAGATCGCTGACAATGCAGTGACTGCCCGTTACCCGCCGTCACGAGTGCGCCCAAATGGCCCGAAATGCACCAGACGTTCTACAGGTCTCCCTCAACCGGCGCTAACCAACAAGCGTGCGAAATCTCAGAAAGTGCCCTTCGTTCCCATTGGCTCCTCTGGCGGAGCGTAGCGCAGCGTTGGTGAGCGCCGTTGAGGGAGACCTGGAGAACGTCTGGAGCCGAGACTACTCTTAGACTCCGTCAACCCCTGCCTGAGGTGGGCGATGTGGTTCGAATCGGCCCAGGGAGTAATTTGTACGAGACCCGAGTGAGATTCGCAGGGGCGCACGACGGCTCAGTGACATCACGCGTCTGATCTGGCCGGTAAGACGTCTCGTTGGGTGGCATGGAGTATATAACGATCACACTGTCGCATTCGACGAGACATTGAGGGCTCGGACCCGTCGTGCAACGTCTACATCTACATGCGAACGGGGGTGTATCAACTTGAACGACGTTCAGTTCCACCTTTCGCGATAAGCAGATAACATGGGAAGTCACCGTCAACTCGCGATAGAGCCTCAAGAGCGGCCCAACGCGCAGGGTCGGCCATATCGCGCTCTACCTCTCACAAAGGGACCATATCCAACGGCTCTCTGGGTGGAGAGCTCAAAGAGCCCTGGCATGATGAGCCGCCGATGCGGTTCGATCGTCATCCTGCAGACCAACCCCGAAGTCCCACAGGGCGTGCGATTGCTCGTTATACCATCTCCAGCCGCCGGGACATCGAGGCCAGGAGAGGCTTAAGAGCTCGCCTCCTCCACCTCCTTGCGCACTGCACACACACGGTCAGCAAGGATGTGGCACGGAGCCTGAGCAGACAAGACTGACCTCTCTCCATGTCCCTCCGATCATACTCCTCCGAGCGACTCGTATCGAACCTCTTGCCAAACAAGACTTCCCTCCACCCGATCTCCTCCTTCCCCCCCTCTGTTCCCCCCTCCTGCGCCCTCGCCCTCGCCCGCGCGCGCCAAACATCATGGCTGCGCGCGAGGCGCCACAGCCGGTCGGCCTCGCGCTCGGGGACGTGCTCCCCGGCGAGGAGGCGCGCGCGGAGGTCCTCGAGGATGGAGAGCTGCGCGGCGACGTGGGCGCGGTCCTCCTCGAGCGCCTTGCGCTGGACGAGGTGGTGCGTCGCGAGCGAGGTGAGCGCGGTCGAGTAGAGGAGGTGGGGGAGGTACTGCAGGAGCGACATCGCACCGGGAGTGGGGCTCGTGCTGTCCACTGCTGTCTGATTCGAGGAATCGGGGCAGGCGGAGGCGAAGCGCAGTGGGGATCAGGTGTCGGTGCAAGGGCGACCGCGGGGACGTGACGTGACGGTGCTGGCCGTCGCACGCGATGAGCGCGAGTGCGAGGGTGATGAGGGTGAGAGACGAGCGGGCGTGGCGCGTGGGGTGCGCGATCGGGGCAGAAATTCTGGTCCGGCGGAAACGCGCGAAACGGCACGGCCTGGAGTGCGGTCGTTTCCCGAAATGGCAGGCGAGATTGAATTGGCTTTAGGCTTCTCGCGGGGGAGGGTGCGTTTGGACCTGCCGCGTTGGGCTTGGTGCGGTCGCGGGTGGGACTCGAAGTGTCGTTGGAAGGGAGATGGGAGGAGGAAGTGTGGATGCTTTCTGTTCAGGAAGGGTTGCGCTGTCTGTTAAAGTGTAGCGCCGCGAACGTCGTAGGCCTTCCCCGCGTATGGTTTCTGCTGCGACGACGAGTACAGCTATGTACTACAGGGACATTGCTGGTAATACAGGGCATAGTCCTATGCTGGTGTCGTCGATGTAAGAGGTGGCTGTGGAAAGAGAGACGCAGTGCATCAACCTGGGAGGAGGATGATGCAGGGGACAGCGCTGTGAGACTCGGGTGATGCTGCTTCGCCCGCTTCGAGAAGATCAATCATTTGGTTATAACACCACACCCTCTCACGACCCTCCTTCCTCGTCCTCCACGCCCACCTCTCCTTAGCCCTGTCTCCTACCCCTTCCCCGACGCTCCCCTATCTCGCCCAGCGCACCCCAGCCATGGCCACGCCAGCACCAGCACCAGTAGAACCGACCGCCAGCGCGAGCAGCTTGAACGCAGACCCGCGCTCAGACTTGATCGAACAGGTCCGTGTCGCACGCCACGTCGTCGCGCAGTAACACGCCCAGTAACCCCCAACTGCTCCCCGTTGCAGATCTTCCAAAAGGTGGAGGAGGAGAGCGAGCGCCGCGCGCAGGAGCAGGAGGAGTACGAGGAGCAGTCGAGACAGAGCGCGATGCACAGCCGCGTCGCGTCACCCGCCCCCAGCGCCGTGCCCCCCGCCGCGCCCGCCGCGGTCTCCGTCGTGCGCGACGCCGCCGGCGTACGAGAGAGGAGGAGGGGCAGCATATCCGTCTCGCGATTCGGCCAGGTGTGTGCACCTCTCCCTTCGTCTCGCCTCCCCACTCCGCTACTGTCCCGAATTGCACGGAATGAGGCTGCGAGTTTCCCCAGGGGACGAATACGTACGGCACCGGGGACGTAGCGCGCCCGTCGTGCGTGGCGTATGACGCGGTGCTTTTGCCACACGCGCCTGCCGTCTGTCGCTGTCACTGGCACTGTTCGGCACTGCGCTACCGCCTGTGACGGCGGCGCAGGCACGCGTCCCGTTGACCTTTGACGCGTCTTCCCAGTCTCGGCCGCTGCTCGCATGCGTGCTCCACACGGCACACAACGCTATAGCGTGTGCCATTGCCGTCGTCTCGTACCATGAGGTCGGACCACGCTCCTCTTCCATGCCCGTCCTGTTCCCCCGTACAGCGAAAACTAACGCGGCACTCGGCCTTCGCAGGCGACCGACCTCACGGCACAGGCGCGCGATAGCCCGAGCGCGCTCCCCTCGCGCACAAACTCGGTCATCATCAACGCGGGCAAGACAGGCGCGTTCTACCAGGCGCAAAAGTACGCCGGCAGCGCCGACTCGTTCGCGGACTCGTTCGACGACGAGCACGGCGGGCACGCGCAACCACACCACCAGGAGGAAAGCGAGCAGGTCACGCAGATGGAGACGATCGCGGGCAAGGTCAGCATCGGCCGCGCTGTCGGCGGGATCATCGCCCGCCGCCTCTCGCGCTCGCGTACGCGCTCGAGGGACATCCTCGCCACCCCCAGCGGACTCGTCATCGGCGTGTCGGTCGAGGAGGCGACGACGGAGGCGGAGCACGGGGAGGGAGAGGCGTCGGAGGAGGCGAAGGGCCAGAGGAGCCCGCTCGGGACCGCATTCGTGTATGCGACGCAGGCGCCGGCACCTGCGGAGGGCATGCGTTCGAGGCGGTCGACGCTCAGTATGCCGGGGACGTCGGGGAGCACGAATACGAGCGAAAGCGCGGGTGCCGGTGTGGGGGCGGGGGCGGGGGCGGGTGTGAACGGGCAGGAGCGGAGGTTGTCGGCGGCGGGGTGGGTCGCGAAGGCGAAGGACCTGACGAAGAAGTTCCGCAGGAGGAGTATGGCCGTCCTCCCCCAGAACTCGTCGCCGTGACCGCGCGCTCCTCGTCCTCCCGCGCAATATTCCTGGCGTGGGTCGCTCCAACGATCTTTCTCGCCTGCTCGGTTTGTGCGCCGTCGATTGTCTCATCGGACTCTATCCGTCGTCGCTCTGCTCCTCGTCCGCTCCCGCTTCGCTGTACATGTTGCTCGCTGCTTGCTTGTATATCTCACCGTCTTGCCTCTTGCTCCATCGCTTGGTCGCCCAGTCGCTCCGGGGCCTCCACCTCCCTCATCCTCATTCATGCATCCTTCCTCCATCCCTCACATCTCACATCTCGTAGCCCATCCCTACCTCGCACTGCTGTCTATACTTATGCCGTTCTCTCTCACATCCAGTCCTCTGCTTTATCCCTTCTTCCCTCACTCGAATCCCACGTCTCGCATCTCATCTCATCTCGCCTCGGTCGGTCGCCTCACTCTGAATAATCATGTTGGCTCGTACG
This sequence comes from Pilatotrama ljubarskyi, assembly GCA_022385805.1. NCBI lineage: Eukaryota > Fungi > Basidiomycota > Agaricomycetes > Polyporales > Polyporaceae > Pilatotrama > Pilatotrama ljubarskyi. The sequence continues at coordinate 184,893 of MU277722.1, read as the reverse complement.
GTCGGTCGGGCCGCTGCTGTCGGTGCATATATAGGAAGATAATAGATGAAGTTCTTGCTCGCTATACCAAAGTGAGGCGTCGCCGTGCGGTCGCCGCTCGGAAAGCACGGAGGGAGATGAGGAGACTGGAGTCCAGCCGGGGGTCTGCTGGTATGCGATCATGAACAGGGCGCTACGACTTCAGATTCACATCCTCTCCCTCATATATCAGCCCTCGATGCTCGGAGGACAAAGACACCCTTGTGCGAGTACGAGACAGCACGAGGGGACTCGATATGTACAGGGAGTTATCTACATCGGTGCGCTGGACGGCCCGCCCAGCATGCGCGCGTGGTAGAGCTCCTTGATAGAGAAACGGCTCCGTCGGAACGCATGCCTCATGCCGACGACGTGAGCCTCTCCCACTCAATCCCCATACCCGCGGCGGTGGCGGGGCCTTCTCGTGTACAACTCATCATCATCCCAATCCCGATAGCGCGGGCTAGGGGGACTCCTGCTCCGGGGAGCTCTCCTGCCCCCGTACGTCCTATGAGAGGTAGGCGCGACGGGTTCCCGCGCCGAGGGCGCACTGGGAGGAGGCGCGCCCTGTCGCCGCGTCAGCACGATGTCGGAGGGGTCCCGCACGAGTGCTGCGCCGCCGCGCTCCCGGTGGCGGCCGAGCCTTCCCGTCTGCAGCGCGAGGAGCAGGAGCCTCAGCTCGGTGTTCCTCCCGCCCCCGCCCCCGCCAGCGTCCGGAGTCAACACCGCGTCCTGCACGTCCGCCAGCTCGAGGCCCGGGAAGAGCATGTCGAGCGCGAGCGCGTAGGGGTACAGTCCGATCCCGCTCTCGAGCTTGCTCACGCTGAGATGCCGGAGCTCGTGTCCGAGGAGGGGGACGGTCGCCAGGTCGGGCGCTTCGTCGAGGTCGAGGGACAGGAGGGCGAGGCGCTCAAGACGGGGGTGCGCCTTTGCGAACGTCGCGAGCGTCTTGATGGTGGGGTGGTCGCGAGGAGGGGGCGGCGGCCTACCACGCTCGCGACACGGAGGCGACACCGAGTATCGACGTAGGTGGACTACCGTCGGCTCGGGCTCGTGGTAGGAGTCGTGTACCGGTTGCTGCTTGGGCTTGGGCTCGCGCGCGGAGAGCTCGAGCGCGACGAGCTCGGGCCACGCGTCGTGCAGGGCGCACAGCGCCTTGTCGGCGAGGTGCGTCGTCGTGCCGTCGAACGTGAAGGAGATGCTGCGGAGGCCGGAGATGGCGCGCAGGGGAGAGAGTAGCTTGCTCCCGTCGGGAAAGTGGTGCAGGTCCTGGGTGCAGTCGCACCGGAGGGTCGCATCGAATCGGCGCAGGGATGCAGGCAATCGCGCGTACAGAGGGTCGAGGCTGCGGACCGCCCTCGAGAGCGTCTGGGCGCGAATCCCGTCCTCGACGTCCTCAGGGGCGCAGAGCCGCGGCACGGTGATGGCTAGAGTGTCTATATTGGGTGGGGCCGTGGCAGCAACGAACGCGCAGACGTCCCCAAGACGCCCGCAGAGCTTGAGGTCGGCAAGGCGGGCGAAGCCGGGAGCTAGCCCGCCCTCCTGGATTTTTGGAACCTCTTTGATGCGCAATTCGAGCTTGCGGAGGCTGGGAAACGCCGCGAGGGACTCCAAGATCGGGATTGTGAGCGTGCTTTCGTGCACGACGGTGAGTGTGTGCAGCTGCGAGAGCGTCCAGTAGGGTATCGTCACCGGAACGCCGGTCCCATTCGATGTGCATGACTTGCCGTCAACCGTGAGCTCGTGGACCGCTGATAGAGCTGGCTGGGCCGCTTGGACTGCCATCCGGACGACGCTCGCGTCAACTGACGGGCTAACCTGCAGCTCGAGGCGCCGGATGGAGGGTGAGAAGAGCGTAGTGCAGCACAGACTCAGCGCGTCGACCTTGAAACCTGTGAGGTTCTCCAGGCGAGGGAGGAGAGGCCCTTGCGGACACCTCCGGGTCAGCAGTATCCACACCGTGGTGTGCAGCTCGCTGACGTCGCCGAGGTGCAGGGCCCGCACGCGTAGAGCGTACTCTTGGAACCTGGACCAGTCTGCGTCTGTGATGTTGTCTGTGAACATCTGCGCCTGAATGTCAGAGCTCAACGCGGAGGAGCACGGACGAGACGGGGAGACATACCGCCTTTGTTTTGTCGTACGGCTTGAGCGCGAAGAGGGCGTGGCGGAACTCGTCGATATGTTCCCAGAGGACGTCGAGAGCTGGACTGGAGATCGCGCGACAGACGCGAGCCAGCCTTGCAAGTGCACTCTGGCATTCTTGACGCTTTCCCGCTGCGGGGGTCTTCTCCAAGTCACTTTCTAACAACGGGCCAGGCGAAAGATGCGCGAGCACTACTGGGGCGATTTTAGGAGACAGCAGTACGTTCTCCCATGCCATATCGTCTCTCACTGTCGTACGTGCTGTACTTGTGTCATTCTCCGGCATCAGTATCCGAAGCTCCTCAGCAGCGGTAGCACTTACCGTGCAAATTCGGCCTGGACTGCGAGGCCATTCGCACTGGAAGGTCTCGCTCATCTTGTTTGGTTCAAATTCGTCTTCGCGCCGCTGGTCCGTGCGTGTGCGAACATGGAGGCATGAGGCCGGACAATTGGCCATGTGCATCAATAACCCCGTAAGTCGGTCCGTGATCCTCTAATTACTTATCCGACTCGGAGGCTGTAAAAACGAGGCCTCTTGGTCCAAGTCCGCGCCGGGCGCTGGCCGTCGGAAGCCTTCTCGAGCTCTTTGTGAATTCCCTGCATCGTGAGGCTTGTTGAGTTGTAGAGCAGCTATGCGGGTCGCCAGGTTTTCAGCATCGCAGACATGCCGCGCTTGCGAGTAGCGGTCGAATGCGAGACAATGGTTGTCTTCATATAGGGAACAAGATGGAGGTCAACTTCAGGAAGTCCGGGGTGCGGAGAAGGGTAACGTACTCAGGCGCCAGGGCGTCACGACTCAGAAGCGCTCATGCCGTTTGCCTCAATCCTAGATTCCTAACTTACCACCATCTTAGCGGTGATGCATATACCGAAAGCCCACTTCGATCAACCTCGCTCTCCTCTGAAGCATCCAGCTGTTCTACCAGGGCGTGGAGCAGCTAGCGGAAACGCAAGACCGCATTGCCGGTGCATAGTGAGCCAAAACTGCATATGTACACGAGTCCGATCCAGGCATCCGGATTCCGGGCTGCAGGCAGTGTACACGTCGTCCGCATTATAACCGAAACAATCATCGAACGCCGTTCACGCGCTCTCATCCAAGTACGGCCAGGTACTGTTCCCATGCTGTTCGAAACGGGCCTTGAGGTTGCTGAGGCTGATTCGGACCCTCTTTGTTGCAGCAAGGCCTTTACACAGAGCTTCGGAGTAACACAAATGTTCTTCCTGTTCACCTTGAAGACGAACGGATCGTTATCCAACCTAGACGCAAGTGGTAGCCGTGCTTCAGAGGAAACTCATTTGGTCCACCAAGCGCGACTGTGCCCGCTCTCGCAGCGTCTGGAGGCTGCCGCCGTAATGTCCCTGGCGCCACAGACGGTTCCCCAATCTATTTGGACCCGGACAGGGACCGGCTAGGTTAGAAGTACGATGTGAGCACAGCCCTCTCACGTCGGCCATCTTCCACTTAGATCCAGGATTCACGCACGCAGTTCGTCCCTCCTCGCCGTACTCCAGACTCCAAGTTCAACCAGACCGGCACTCAGCCAGGAAGTGAACCCGGGCAGCCTATCCCCGGCGGCTACTTTATTCCCATCCTCAGTGTGCAGGGCGATGCCGGGACGGGCGGGACGGGCACAGTCTCCGCCATCAACGGCCGAGCGTGCTACACGATCTGGAACGAATCTCAAGGGGATGTCGCGAGCGCGGCAGTGCAGATCCCACATGTATCGAAAGTCAATGTCGGCGTCCATCCGCGAAAACGACATGTCGGCGGTGCATCGCACTCCCATCAGCGATTAGTGGCACGTTTCATCAGCGTGGCCCTTGTCTGTGGAGCCTCGAGGAACCATGTACGTTCTTCTACGGCCACAGGGAGGAAGCCCGGTTCTACCGATACGACATCTATTATCGACTAACTGTCGTCCACGGTGGCCCCGCGCTGTTTCATCAAGCAGTGCTCCGCGCACGACGATGATCACCCACGCGAGAAGCTGTATCCGGTACCTGTTGCGGGTCCTAACGCCGAGACGTGCCTGGGGTGAGGGAAGTATAAGTATGAAGATCAGTGCACCATGATACTCATCCAGACAAGTTACCACCAGCTCGATCAAGGCCTCTCGCACTACCAGCCAGCCTTCGCTCAGACACCGAGTCGCCCGTTCCACAACTCACACTCACCCTCTCGCACTTACGCAATGGCCGCCATCACCAGCCCTGTATCCACCTACGCTCCCAATGTCGACGAGAGCTACGCGCCTGCAAACTCCTCGCATGGGTCTTCTATGCGCCACGGCGGCATTCACATCGTCGTCCCCCGAATGGCCGTTGCCGGTCTCCCCACCCCGACGACCACGCCCACACACGGACACACCAACGTCCTCGCTCGGGTCGACGCTCGACGCCCAGCCTCCCAGCTGACCATTCTGGACACACCCACACACGGACATGGCGACGTCGTGAGCCGCTTCGTCGTCCCGTCCATGCAGAGCTTGGACTCCCCGATGAGTCCTTCACACCCGCGGCCGTCCGCGCGTGCATCGAGATGGAGCGGCATGTTCTCGGACGCCGCCGACGCTCAGCAGCAGGCGCTTTCCCCGACGCACATGCTATTTGATGTCCCGCACTCCCCTCTCATGACATCCCCACTGGAGAGCGAGGAGCATTCCGTCGCCGGGCAGGACGGCGAGGCCCACGACTCCGGGAGCGCGCAGGATTCCAACGCTCTTCCGCGCGAAGCCGAGGACGCCACCTTTACGACCGCATAGACTGATTCCCATTGTCGCACATTTCGATTGTTCTCCCATGGACACATGCCCGGACATCCCACCTCACTGTAGCCTTACTAGAACGTAGCTTATCCGCCTTTGACTCGAAGTACTTTAGCCGCTATAGACTATTCACTGTAACTTATATCCGTAGGTAATCACGTACAGCCACCTATTGCATTTTCACCGGAACTCGCTGGCCATGCGCACATTGGCAGCACTGAGCATCTCACATGTCGCTGACTTAGCTGGCTCTGCATACAGTGTACTCGGAGGAACGCATCTGCGCACGCACAGCGTTCAAAACTTTGACAAGCTCAAGTCCGGATCCGCCACGCGCAGGCGCCAAGACTGGTTTGCAACTTGTTCCGCGAACACCATGATCACCGAGTCCGCGTACGGGACCACCGTCGCTGCATCCAATCAAGTACGGCACGATGCTTCGTCTCTATGCGCTCTCCTCAACGTCGCATACTGGGGAACCTATCAAGTCAGTGGTCCGCCGTTAGAAGCCCGTCTCTCACGCGTGTCCGGTTACAGTGACGCCGTCGCGGTTTTCCTCCGTTCAATCCGCCCAGTAGCGGCAGCGGAGTTTCACATAACGGAGGCGCGATTGTAGTTAAGGTGTTGACGTACGAGTGGCGATGAAGACCGACAGCGTACTGTATATCTCCGCAGCTGTTTGTCCGCTGCTTTGACAGCTCGCAATTACTCCAAGGCGCGCACTGCGCACACAGGCACTTCGGAACACTTACCTCTGTTCGCGCCCAGCGTATTCTGACGATATGATGACTCTCGACGCCCACAAGACAGATCTCTGTACACTTCTTCGACCTGGACGCATGCCATGATGGTATCGCTCACATGGGTGCCAGTCGACCTTAATTGCTTACGCCATCCTTTGTGTCACTGGGTGAGTGCATATGTCACTCTGACTGGAGTGCGCCAGCTTACCGAAGACGGTGACTGGAAAAGCTTCCAGCGACGAAGGAAGGGCGATAAGTGGTTATCACCCCCTCTACGGATGACCGTCTCTTCTCGTGCCAGACTTTCGTCGGCCTCCGGGGGTTGGTTACTCCCCGCGGGGCTATCAATGCAACTATCGCTCTCAGAAGATGTGGGCGATACTTTGGCATCGTCTTCCGTCGTCGCTGTGTTAGCATCGCCGCCCGCAGGAAAATCGGCTCACGCGGCCCATTCCATTGCTATAAGTTTCGCGGCTTCGTATCTGTGCAGGAGTGATGATTTGCGCACAGCGTTCCGGGCCAACGGCATAGTCCGCAGCACTCACGACGCATGCCTCTATATCGTCCATGCATGAAGGCCACTGTGGCATGGCGCAACGCGTGGCCGGGGTCTCGGACCATGAACAGTGATTGGTATGTAAAGATCCTGCGGTAAGTCTGGCTATCTATTTCTTCGTCTGAACTTGGCTCGTTTGCGCTATGATGGATCATCCATGAAGGATGATGCCTCTTTGACAGCGGACAGATGCTGTACGGCAAAGTCTATGCGACTTCGTTCGGGCCAAGCACCATGTACCAGTGAGGTTCCACCTCTGAATACAACGAATATGGCACTGTGCACTGACATTTTGGTGGCATTTAGATATCTTATGATTCGTAAGGCGGGCCATCTCAACTGCACGCGTTGCTTTTCTCTGTATGGTTTCCGCGACTGAAGTATGCCAATGCACAGAAGCACGCTGCAGCGTAATATCTTGATGCTCCCAAGCTGGTGATGTTCTATCAGTGCTTGCCCGACAGTGCATAGCTCTCCAGAACTTCGTCCACTGGGTGAATCCGATGGTGCTATCTATACCAATGATGTATCCTGACATCTCGGCGGTGCGCATGACAGCATTCTCTGATGGCGGACGCAAGGCGCCAGGGAAGACGACATGATACCTGTGCATGCATCTACCGTTCAGTACGTACTTGCGCATTTCAAAGCCACACCGCGGGTTACTTATGGCCACATTGTCAGCTGTTCCTCAATAGATTCTCTCTCTTTGAATGTTGCAATCTCAAATCACAGATTGGTGAGATGGCAACGCCGACCTTTTTTACTTAGGTTCTGCCCAGAGCATCCTTCTACTGTATGCGCCACAGATGTGATGCACAAACGTGGCGGCCGAGCTCCCAGCAGTCCTAGCCTCGTGCTCCTCCGCGGTCAGGGTGAGTTTGTATATAAGCACCACCGCCAGTCACTTGAGAAAGCTTACACTGCCAAGTTCGATAACCCACTCGAGAAGCTGCAGCGGAGCTAGCGCACTCACCACTCCGTCTATCTTCACTTCCTCGCAGCGCATCTCTTCACACCTAATATTTTGCGTCTACCTTCACAATGAATATGAGCCCTACTCAAGCTGCCAGTTACGACGACTGCGTCAGCCCACGGGACACTGACACCCGATCTGACTTTTCCGGACGCGTACCGGACTGTACGCCCGCTCTGAGCATCAGCATCGACGGCACTTTCGCAGACCCCTTCGTCGTCCCTCGCAGTCCCGCTTGCAACACCACGCCGGCGACCGCGACTCCCCGTCACCGGCTACCACCGAACATCATCATTCCGCACGGAATCGAGCCAGATCGCTTCTGGACTCCTACACATGGGCATGGAGCATTCGCGCTTGCCGGTTCCCGAGATATCCATAGCTCCCCGCCGACCCCTACCCGCCCCGCGAGGTCCTCCACACGCGTGTTGCGCCAGAGCCGGTTCTCCAGTGGGGACGAAACTCCGGACCATGCGGCGTCGGACCCTTCTACTCCTTTCGAACCCGGTGTCGATGCCCGACGCGAGGCCATCACGGCGGCCTTCAAGTTTACCGACGTCTTGGAGGACACAGATCCGTCTGGGGACGAGTACGACGAACCCTTCCGGGATCCGGAGACTGACCAGTCGGTTAGCGTCGATGGGGAATTCGAAGAGAGTTCTGCTACGCGGAATGCGTGATCGTCTCAGTTATCCATGCCGGTCTTCACTACAGTAACTGTTGGTTCATCGGGACGAAGAGTCAATATGCTGTATCTGCGAGTCGTTGTACGCACGCTCCCGATTGTTTTGATAGTGAGCTGATACCATGTCATGTTAATTTGCATGCTCTACGAGGCTGTATCCCGTAGCTGATGTCACAGCGAGGCAGCGAAAATTAGGAGCCGCAACCAGGACAGTGCATGGGGGATAGGTGCGCGGGCACCAGGGTACGCCTGAGATGATACAGAGGTACGTAGGAAGTACACCATACGACACATATGGAGATGATAAGAGTGCTTCGAATTCGCTGTGGCATATAGACCTGCTATTGTCGGCCGAGATATTGCCAGACTGGAGCTAGTAATCGGACTCAGGGCTGCACAGCTGCATTTCTACACTCTCCGAACCGGGGGACCAGCTTCGTTCACGGAGCCCATCTGGTATCGGATATGGAGGGCCGGCTTCGGTAAGTCGCCCACGGTCAAGTGCTCGCGGTGAAGGCAATGGTAGTCGTGGAGGCATCGGTATATCCCCACTGAAATCGGGCAGCCTCATCGCTCCTTTCCAGTGCGTGCCCATTCGACCTGCTTGCAGTCCGAGGAGGAGAAGTTGTAGAGCATCGAAAGCACCGTATGCGTCTCGCGTTCCGGCCTCCCGGACGGAGGACAGGTCCAGATGAGGAAACAGGAGATCGAGGACGAGTGCACATGGGTAGATCGCGACGCCTCGAGGCAGATGGGATATACGCAAGTACCGTAGGTGATGGTCAAGCATCGGTACGAGACCCAAGTCAGGGAGTGTGTCAAGACGAATTGACGGGATCACGAGGCGCTTCAAGTGCGGGTGGGCGTGGGCAAACGCGGCTAGGGTCGACACTGTGGGAGGAATCCCGACGTCGTGAGGCTGGCCTTCATAGCGAGTCTCGTAATACGGGTATCCGAGCTGGTAGGAGTGCCTCGACCTAGGGTTCCGTCCGTGCTCAGACCAATGCGGCGGGTTGCTGTATATGTCGGAAATGCACGTGTTACTTCCCGGGTCTGCGCTTGCGACCTCGAGCTCGGCGAGCTCAGGCCACACGTCTCGGAGTGAGCGGAGGTCCTCGTCAGACCATACGGGGGTTGACTTGCTGAAGGAAAGTGTGATAGAACGGAGCTGTTGCATCCAGTGTAGTGACGCGAGGAAGGAACTAATCTGGTCGGAGCGGCGATACCCGCAGGTGCAACTGAACGAGGCCCTGACGGCCGCAAGAACAGTTCGATAGACTCCAGATGGGGTGGGCAAAGGATGCTGAGGAAACGATCAATGTTCGTGGCACTCCCGTGAAGCTCGAGTTCCCGCAAGCTAGAGAAGCCTATTGGACGTTCAGCCTCCTTGATGGCGGGTACCCCTTCCAGCCAGAGCTCAAGGATTCGGAGGTGGGGAAAAGCGGCCAATGCACGGATGACCTCGGCGCTCAAGGAAGAGCTGTTGACCACCCTAAGAGTACGCAGCTGCGGAAGAGTCCAGTATGTGATGGGAGGTGGTCTCGCGACGTCGGGAAAGTCGTCTATCCAGAGGTCGACTATGGAAGTGAGAGTGTGCTGTGCTGCTTCCAAAGCGATCCGGATGTTGCTTGGATTGGTCGTTCTTTCGCGAATTCGCACATGCAATTGTTTAATGGTCGAGGAGTATAACATGCTGTAGCTGGTCGTTGTGGTGTCGATGCTGATTCCCGTCAACCGCTCCAGACGGGGAAGGAGCACCTGCTGGGAGCACATCCGGGTCAAGAATGTCAAGACGTTGGCGTGAACGCCTCTCGCGTCTCCGACGTTCAGGCCCCGCACTCGGAGGGCATATTCTCGGAACCTTGCCCAATTCGCATCGTTGACGACGTCAACGAACTCTGAAGCCCTCGAGCTGTCAGTCCCTAGCTATGGCAAGAAGAACAAATGTAGAGCGGACCTTTTCCCGTCGATGGTACGATGGCCCGATAGCATACAAGAGATGAAAGAAATCGTCGATATACCGCCACAGTGTATCGAGAGCTGGGGCGCAAAGGGCACGAGAGACAATCGCCAGACGGGCGAGAGCCTGCTGACTCTCCTTGCGCGGCTTCATGATGGAGTCATCGCAGCCGATCGGAAGAGGGCCGGGCGCGAGGTGTTCAAAAATGTCTTCAGCAATAGGGGAGAACAGGACCCGCGTCGCGACTGATTCCATGAGTACAGGCTAGGGACATCAATCGGGGATCGGTCCTAGTGGGAGACGACCCGCATCTGAGCGAGAACACTCACCGCAGCTAGGATGCTCGATGTCTCTTCCGATAGTCAGCAGGGAGTGCCGTCGTGCGCAATCCACTAGTATCAGTGAAGGTCACGGAGGAGCGCAAGGGGCCGGGCTAGCAGCCCTCGACCGAGCGTGCGAGATAGCTTGTGCGCGGGCACATCCAGAAACCACGAGGTCAAGAACTCTAAGCTTCGAGGTCAGGGTTGGTGCTGATAATCAGCCTGTAAAAGGCTATGTTCATACTCATCCGGAAGCAGGGAAGAGCGACAGTGACCACGAGTCTCGTGCTAGGCCCAGCCAGGTATTAGAGTGGGTTGGAATTGCAAGAGCCCCAGGAACTCTACATCTGTTGTCCTGCTGCCTCCTATGGTCGAGTGCGCGCGCGAAGATCCGGGCTCCGCACGGCCTGGTCCGGAAGACATTTGCTGGGAAGAGCTATGTGCGGGGTAGGTCAAGCTGTATGTCAACTGGAGTCATTGGAGCTCACCTGAGATCACCGGCTTCATTGAAGTTCGCGCTCAAAGTGATCTCAATGAGGCCATGGCGAGATGGTGTCGGTCTGATCAGCGGGCGCTGTATCAGCGCTGGACCGCCATTTTGTTTGATCAGGCCCCAGCGCCGAGGAATCAAGCGGGGATCTAAGGGGAGATTGGATGAACTTGTTGGTGGCCGGGGCCAATGCTACCGGTTTGCAGACTTGCCGTTGGACTCATGCTGACGGAGAGATGCATGCCTCTACCATTCCATCCTCGAGGACATGTCTTCAACGACACCGGGGCTTTGTCACTACAGCGCGTCAGAGTGCAAGTATAGCCCGCCGTCAATGCCAGGACGCTCCCCAGAGGAGCCCTGGCGGCGACCGCAACTGTACGTCGTGCTAACGCAGTCGCTAGCCGTCACCTAAGCGAAACATGGGATCCAGCACAGTCACAGCAGAGCTCAACATGACGGCGGTGCAGATCTCGAGTTGCTCTGATGGCGAATGGGCGTCAGTCGCGAGTGCGACATGGCGGTGCGCCGAGCTCCCTGGCCTCCATTGATGGAGCGTTTGAACGCTGATGCCCTGAACTTTGCAGGGTAGTCCGGCGCGCTTGCAGCAGCGCGAGGCAATCTCGGACGCGGTTTTATGGTGAACTGGAGTGGTCCGCCCAGCATGTTTCAGCCGGCGGTACCGCGCCACGAGCTCGAGGCTGTAGTGCATGCTTGATAGCATCGAATTCGCGAGCAAACCTGGCGTGGAGAAGAGGTATAAGTACAACAGGGCGAACGGCGACAGGTCTGCACTCACTCATCCAGAAGCAGCTGCACTCCTGCAAGCCACCGCTCGCATCCACCCAAACTACACTTCTGCACACTTCTTCTACTATCCGCGAGATGTCTCCTTCTACCGTTATCGGCCACAGCCACACCAAGATCGTCATCCCACAGACCGACGCACGCCTGCCCGCGACCAACTCCTCACCCTCTACGCCCGGACACGGACACGAGGTTGGCATCGTAGCTCCCGGCACCGAGGCCTGGGTGCCAGGACACGGCCACGAAGTGGGCATCGTCATCCCACGCGCAGAAGTTAGCGCGGGGACAGACAGCACCGCTGACACCCCAACCCACGGCCACGGCGGCCGTTTTGTCCTCCCTCCTCCTGGGGACGACCCGTCGACGCCCGTCCACCCGCGACCCTCTGCGCGCGCATCGCGGCGAGGGAGCTTGTACACCACCGCAGATGAGGCCAACGAGCACGCGGCATTTTCTCCCAGCAATGCTACGCTCGAGCACGCCCTCTTCGACATCGCGCGTGCGGGAGTCATGCCGCCTACCATGGAGACAGAGGAGCCGACGAGCGCGGAGCTTGACGGGCACTTCGACCAGCCCGCCAGCGGCCGCGAAGCAGATGCGGAGACAGAAGACGCTTCTTCCCGGCCTCTGGAGAACGCTTAAGCCTCCTCGCGCAGGGGTCTGGGAGGAGGACGGGGAGAAAGACGTTTGACGGCCCTATCATTATACACGACTGAACATACCTAGATTTGATAATTCTTGCCACTGTAGCCCCAGAATTCCGACGAGACTGTTGTAGTCGGTCATCCACATGTATTTTTGGTATGACTTATGGATATCCTTGGATATGTTCCGACAGCCCAGAGCACTAGCAGAGAATCGCAGCCTCGTTCGCGCGTGCAAAGAATCTTCTGACTGAGCCACGCTCCTAGGAATCTCACTGCGATCTCGTAGTGAGCCCTTTCTTCATCCACTCAGAGAAGCGGAGCGTGCGCACCGTTACGGATACTACAGCCCCTCCTCGGTGAGGACAACTTCAGGACGCTGCATGTCAGGATGTTCATCTCAACGCAATGCAATCATCGAAGGCCAGCTACTGTCGCTCCGCCGTCTGTCTTTGCTGTCGGTGAATGCGAACGTCCGTAGGTGCATTATGCATTGCGTGGACGGTGACGGTTGGGGTTGCAGAGATGGTGGGTGTACGAGGCAGAGCGCGGATGTGGGCGCAAGCGCGCATCCTGTCCTCTGCCATGACCATCGTGGCCTCACCGTCGCTGCCGTCTCCGCACCCCAGAGAACGAGCAAGTCGAGCAAGTACAGCATCAAACGTACAAAAATCGACGTCGACAACGTGCTGGATGTTTCTGACGACAAGAGCTGGCCGGGCGACATGCGGTGAACACGTGTAGGATAGCCGAGCGTTGACGAGCCAGCGCAGTCTCGCCCGAATAAATATCTGCCCGCGGCCCTCTCCTCCCTCCCGAGTTCACTCCCTCCCCCACCATGGCCCACAGTAATTACTTTCCTCCCCAGTCGGCCGTAGAGCAGATCAAGAGGCATCCGAAGTACTACCTCAACGGTGGTGACGTTCACTTCTTGGTCAGTCGCGCTTGATGCCACTCTCGTCCCTTACTGATGCTTGCCCGACGTCCAGGTCGAGAACTACATCTACCGCGTTCATCGGTACTTCTTCGAGCGCGAGTCGGCATGGTTCCGTGAAAAGCTCGGGGCGCCGGCGCCCGCGGGGCAGGCTCCCAAGGGTTCGTCAGATGCGAACCCCTTCCCGCTGGACGATGTCGCCGCAGACGACTTCTCAAAGTTCCTTTGGGTGTTCTATAACCCGTAAGTGCCCATGCTAGTACCGTCACACTGCTCCCTCATCTCTCGCAGCAAATATTCAATATATGACGCAACGCTCGAGGACTGGGTCGCCATCTTGAAGCTTGCCTTCGACTGGCGCTTCGCCGAGGTCAAGAAGCTCTGCAGCCGGGAACTGGAGAAGTTCGAGATCGCACCCGTGCAGAAGATCGAGCTCTACCAGTCGTACGAGCTCGACAAGAAGCTCTTGATCCCCTCATACATGGCGCTCTGCGTGCGTGCCGAACCCCTCACGATCAAGGAGGGTCGGCAACTCGGTCTCGAGACCGCCCTCCTGCTCGCCACCGCACGAGAGTGCGCACGCGGGAAGCCCCTTGCGAACGGCGCGCGCAGCCCGACAGCAGCGGAGCTCGAGGAGGACGACATGGTGTCCATCATCAAGGAGATTTTTGGGCTGACAGCGGGGCCCCCTTCTCCCTCGTTAACCCCCCTCGAGAAAGGTACAGGCGTCGCGACGTTCACCGGCACCGCACCCACGCCCACGACTTCGCCCCGCAAGGGGACGACGACCGGGGCGGCGGCTGCGGCGGTTAGTAAGGAGCCTTCTGGCGGCGCGAAGCCGGCTCCGCTCGAGTCACCGTCGAAGCCCGGAACGGGTAGGACCACGACCACGACGGCGGAGTCAGTGCCCACGATCTCGAAGCCCGCGGCGCCCCATCCTCCTCTGACGGCGTCCGCCAGTGCTGCGCGGTCGCCGCCGCCGACGAGCTCGTCGCCCTTCTCGACCCTGGGGTCCACGTTTGGGACTCTGGTCGGAAGCGTTGCGGGTGAGCTCCTGGGCACGTCCGCCAGCCCTACCGTCGCTCCCTCCTCGCCCTCCCAGACCGCCGCTAACGCGCCCGCAGGCAACAACGCGCCGGCGACGACCACTACGACGACGCCCGCCGCAGGTCAACCGATCTCCTCTTACGCGTCAACGTTCACAAACCGACTGATGGCCATTCTTGACTCGCAGGGGACCTCCTTGGAGCCTCTGGAAACCCAGAATCTCCCGCCGCCGGGAAAGACGCCAAAGACGCCAAAAACTCCCCAACCGTGGCCAAACCCTCCGACGCCAAGGAACCAGGCACGCCAGTCGGCGATAAAGACCCTCTCGCAGCCCTCAAAGGTGGAGACGCCAAAGGGACAGGTGACGGGAAAACAGACGACGGAGCAGAAACCGGCGACGAGTGGGGCCTCGCGAAGAAGAGCAAGAACCGCAAGAAAGGCAAACAGTCGTGAGGCTGGGTTATCGCAGGAGGCAGGGGAGGAGGAGACGAATAGGAATCTTTGGGACGATGTGCACGCTCTTCACGACACTACGGACACTACGGAACTCACGAATGTCATTGACGGTGCGGGCACCAACACTGTCAACGCTACCGCAAGCGATGCAGACGTCTCAGGCGCGGGAACGGACGCCACGGCCGCTTCGAAGGAGGCAACGCACACTGATCCTCCTTCCGAGGCTCTTACGTCTTCTATCGGCGACAATACCCAGCCGACTTTGACTGAGGGAGAGCGCGAGGATGATAACCCGCCAGTAGCGGCACAACAGGGCGAGCAGGAGGCCGGCGAAGGGGCTTTGTCCGAACCCGTCCTCGACGCTGCAGCACCTTCCCAGTCGGACGAGGACAAAATCCACCGGCAGGCGGCGGACGCTTCGGCTAGCAGCCGGGAGGAACCGCCTGAAGACCCGAAGGTAGGCGGTCCGAAGTCTGAAGCCTCGACGGACGGCGGGGCCATCCCTTCTTTCAACGCCCCTCCTCCTGCAGGTGATCTAGCGGCCGTTGACGTAAAGCTGGTCGAGCCTGAGGCAAGTGCGGAGATTGAGAAGGCCAGCGAGGGCCAGGCTGCACCCACTGTCTCTTCGTCGAATGTGCAGGATGCTCTAGTCGCCGACGACCATCAGACGGAGAAGAATATCATACCCTCTGCAGTAGATGTTGCTGCTACATCGTCCGCGGAGGACAAGCACGAGGGCGACGATCCAACCAAATTTGAAGAGGACGTTTTGCCGCCTATGCCTCCGAAGGAGGATTCTGGTTCCACTGGCGAGCCTGTGACTATTGGAGGTACGAGCGTCGCTGGACCATCGCAGAACGCCGATGACATTGCCTGGGACTTCAAGTTTGATTTCTAGGGTCGACCTCGCAGGAGACCACCTTGATTGAGCTGTGAGTGCTTTCTTGAGACCGCACATCGGACATTGCTCTTGTTTCCTGTGCTCTTTGTGCTACGCTGCGCGTGCTCGGTTGTATATCGGACTGCCCGAACGTGTTTGTTGTATTTCTATGCAGTGTCCGCTTGGATCTTGGCTTGTACGACTAAACCTATAATGTGTCTTGCTGTATTGCTGTAAACGATAGCCCGCGACTGTTGCCAGTATATATCTGTACTGCTCCCTAAGAAAATTGAAGCTGCGATTTCGCCCATCATGGCATGCGTACCTATGCGAGAAACAAACGCATAATACTCCAGTATGTACATCCACCAAGAGGTACCACATATATCAATAATATAGCGGCCGTAAATGAACCTCAACTCAGGAAATGCAGCGCCTCTCATCGACCCAACTGGATACCGAACGCTTCAGCTACGAGCCTTGCGGTGCCAGGAATGGCGGTCGGAGACACCTTCGCGCCAGCCTTCCGCGTCCCAGCCTGAGTGTGCGCCGGAGGAGGTATCTCACCCTGAGCCAGGAAACTCTTCGAGATACTCCACTGCGACCGCTCAGCAGGGGTCCTCGGAGACGACCTCGCCGCGCTCGCCCCTGCAGGCGAAGGCGAGCCATGCCGAATGGCTGCGGCACGAGTCAGAGAGTGGTATCCGCCCATGTTCGACGATTTGTGCGCCCGCGCGCGGAGCTGCTCGCGAAGCTGCGCGATGCGCGTCGTCGTCTCGAGTCCCAGGCGGCCGGCCTCGGCGAGCGAGAGGGGCTCCGGGCGCTCGCAGAGGGCGGTGTACGCGGAGAGGGCCCAGCGGCCGCCGATGTCAAACTCCTGCGCGAGGAGTACTCGGTCGACAGGGTGCATGTCGAGAGACTGGAGCTGCCGGATGGCGAGCTCGCGTATGTCATTGAACTCCCATCGGGTAGCGAGGCTGAGGATGGATTGCCACTCCCCTACCGAGTTGGCCTTGTGGGCACCGTAACTCCTGTGGATGGCGTAACGCTTCGGCCGAGCTCGGATGGAGAGTTGTCGCTTACGGTGGATACAGCACCCACAGGAGTCGTTCGAAGTCGGTGGCGGAGATGTAAGAGAACCGTAGAGGGTTGCCGTCATCTTGGCCCTCTGCAGGCGGGCCGTCCTGACTTATTGGCAAGCTGAAGAGGTCTCGGAAGACGACAGAGTGCCTGGTGAAAGTGGACCGGAAGAGCCTGAAGAGGGTGCTCTCGACCTGGTATGGCCCTGGTACGTAAGCACAGGATCCTTCCAAAGCACGTTCTGAGCTGTAAGCTCGACGTACCAGAATGACCAAATTACCATCTTCAAAGTAGTAGTCTGGATGCGGGACCGGAAACGGCGGTACCGCACCTGCAAGCTTGCTCAGAATTGGATGTTGGGAGGATGCTGACGAATGGCTATGCATTGTCAAGAAGAGAGGTTACTGTTTGACCCCCCCAACCTGGGTGAGACGCAGTATAAGACGTCTGTTTGACTACACTGCGCGGACGTGCGCCCATCGTGCGGATGACATGAGTTCGAGCATCATGTACGCTAAGTGCATGGTATCCTGCGGAGAACATCTTTCGAGGTGTTAACGGGGTCGTATTGCTACTATTAGAAGTGATACCGAGTATACTCCTTAAGGGGCACGCGGACGGTATTGGTAGAACTCAGAAACTACATAATCAGTACTGAGGACATGATGGTGGCAGTAGTACGCAGCAGCTCGCGCCTCGGGCTCGGAGTGCATATGTACCTCCGCGCTCCAGTACTAATGTGTACTACTAGTAGCATAGCGCTTCCCACGGCTCTTCTATCTTTTCTACCACCATCCCCTCGCGCGTCGGAGTGAGCACTACTTGAACAAGTATCAGGTTCTGTGATATGCACCGCTGTGTACCACTATTACTTGAGCATATCTGCCACATCCGAGATCCCAACGGAACCATGTCGCATCCTGCCGGAAATATGCGTCGATGGCTGCTTTACACACTCCTCGGAATGATCGCAGATGCATTGGACATCATTCTCACTGGCACAGCAATTGTGCCGCCCAGGAGACCCAAGAGGAGTCTTCTCGTGAGTAGCTCCAGCTTGTTTCTAGTGGATGTATTGTTTGACAGTACCACTTAGCCATCCGACGTAGACGGGTTGAGCGACGAAGAGCTGGTTAAGCTGCGAGAAACTGCCCCTGTGATGGACTCCATAGCCAACATTATCAGATTGACGCCCGGCACCGTCGTAAAACCATCGAGCGAGATGGAAGAAGACCCGCCGGACACTACGGAGGCCAACGCGCTCAACCTCGTCTTTGCGAAGACCACGATCCCGGTTCCACGCGCTCGCCGCGTTATCAAGCTTTCATGTTTCTCCCTCATCGTCATGGACTACATCGACGGTCCCACTCTCGCGGAGGCGTGGCCCACTCTGCCTATATGGCGCAAACTCCTGATTGCATTCACTTTGCGTCGTTACATCCGCCAGCTTCGCCGCCTCACTCAGGCAGCCCCTGGGACACCGCCCGGCCCTCTGAGCACGCAAGTGCGGATATGCCAATCGCCTATCTTCGGACAGGTGCAGTCGTTTCGCGGACCGTTCGCGTCGTACGCTGAACTATCTGCGTTCTTCAATCAACGCCACCACATGGCGCTTGATGATGAAGATGTACCGCACGACGACCCTGCACGCAAAGACCTGTTTGAGGACTCCGAGCCACTCGTTTTGACCCACCAGGACCTCAACCTTCGGAATATCATCATGGACAAGGACGGTTACCTGTGGCTCGTCGACTGGACATGGGCTGGGTACTACCCTCCCTGGTTCGAATATGCGGCGATGGAGATACAGAACGAGGATGATGTTGTCAGTGGGACAGACGACAAGCTCTGGAGGGCCTTCATTCCGTTCATCTGTGGACCGTGCTTCAGGCAGCGGAGGTGGCTCACGAGGATGGCGGCGGCGTTGTACTACATCTGAATCGTCTAGACATTCTGCCCACGGGGAAATGTAAGTATTACTTCATGGATGACATGCACTCGTCATGCACAAGACACGGGTACAATACACGAGTGACGCTGTGCGTGAGTCTGCTGCGTGGTATCCTGTGGAAAGCAGACATCAGTGGAGGGTGGTGGACGCTGAGTTTCGGCGGTGCGCACCTCGACTTCATCAGAGAATAAATCAGGTATCTGCTAGCCCGCGGCTTCCGAAGACTGTCCTAAACTCTTCGTACGTCTCCTTGCCCAATATAGCGAAGACGACGTGGTCGAATACATCCTTGAATCTCGCATTGTCGCCTATCAGGAGGTCCGCCCATATTCGCGCAATAGTGTTCACGTCGTTCCGAAACACTCCAGTCCCGAAGCTGCCCAACACGAGGTTCTTGACTCCTTTCGTCTGGAAGAGGTACAAGAGCCGGGCCATCCGCTCCCGCATGGCTTGCTCGATCTTGTCCTCCACTGCGGCGCCGGCGACACGACCATGCAGGGTGTTCCGAACCACGCCGGCGTTCACCGCAGGACTGGTCAACACGTCCACTTGGAACGGCTCCACCCAGTCGCCGTCGTCGTCCCGAAAGATAGTGACGCCAGGGGAGTAGATCATAGCATGGGAGTAGTAGCCGCCTTTGGGGTCTCGGTTGTGCAGCGTGTAGAAGGCCTGCGCCGTACGTGTCATGAGCGTAGGATACAATGTGGAGGAGCGCGCGATGGACTCCTCCTGCGCTTGGGCGCCGGTGAGGAAGCCACCCCCAGGTTTCTTCGCCGAGGCAAAGTTGAGTACGCCGATCCTGGGACGCGGCAGGTCCGGACTGTCTGGTCGCAGTGCGTCATGCAGAAGCCGCGCACCTTGGAGCGTGGACGCCTCGAGGATGGAGAAGTTCGTGTTGTTGCTCGAGCCGGTCGGTGGCGAGCCGCGGTTCGCCCATGTCGACAGCAGAGAATCCGGAGCATAAAACTGCGTTTGCTGTTTCGCCACCGCTGTAGGAACGCGGAGATCGTACGTCTTGCCATGAAGTGTGTAGTGGCCTTGATCGATGGCTTCTAGCGTGGCATCGGCGATCCCTTTGAGCCTGGTGCGTCTGTCGCTCATGTCCTATGATTGAGATAGGGTCCGCATGCCTCAGATCAGAAGCCAAATAGCGCGAAGCACCTACGTTAGAGCTTCAGGAGTAATCGTACGCGATATGAGCGTAAGCCGAGTATGGGAGTCTGAATTTGCTAGTCGTCCACACAAGACGAGATGAGAGCGAGAGGCTACCGCTAAGGCTCGAGCCCGAGTGTATGCAGTGGCAAGGTCGCAGCTAGGCTCTTATATGCTTCTCCTCTTTGCTGGCCCGAGTCAGTACGTCGAGGCGGAGCGTACTTCGATGTCAAGTTGTACAGGTTGTCAGGCGGTACCGGGGAAAGTAAGGCGGCCTTGCGACGCGTTGTGCCGTAAACACTCGTTTGTGGCGTCGCTCTGCGGCGCTATACTGTAATGAGATGTCTGCAAATATACAACACAGCAGGCTCACCCTCGGAAGAAGGGATACGATAAAGAACAAGGGCCAAAACCAGAGTCATCCTGATGTATTGGGAGAGCAAGCGCACGAGGACACATATATGTAACGTTCAGGTCCGAACCGAAGTAAGTGGCTGTACCACCGCCGCGACCGAAGCAACACGTCGCGCATTGCCTTGCAAGGATGTGATTAGGAACTATGTATATGTCATCCACTGATACAGGACAGTGCATACGATGAGGACAAGATTCAAGGGAAGATAGAGCAGCTATTCTGACGAGTCGCCACTTCGAGATACGCGAAATCACCGGCCTCGCTGAACATCATCCAGTGTCGCTCAGACGGCCAGGATAGCGTGCGCATTAGACGTCTCCAGCCCAATATGCCCGCTCTTCGCGTCCTTATGCTTCGGCTGCCAGTCGATCTGGCCACGAATGGCGCCCTTCCGAATCGTGTTCACCTGCACGTCCCGGCGGCGGTCCCGCCCCAGCGGGTCGCGCACGGGCCCGTTCTGCTCAACCGACGGCGGCGCGAACCACGACGAGTGCAGCTCGAAGGTGCCTTCAAAACCGGGGTGCACAGAGGCACGCACGGGGGAGTTGGACGACACGGCCGAGGCGTTGAGCTGCGAGTTGGCGGGCTGGTCGACGAAGGAGAGCGTGATGGGCCCGTTGGACGTTCGCGTGTCCACTCGGAACGCGCCGCCCGTCGCATCATGGGAGCTCGCGTAGAGGCCGACCTGCGCCTGGATCACACTGTGCTCGGGTTAGAGAAGTCGAGCGCCGCCGACGCACTGTAGATCGCTTACGCGTTGCTAGTGCGCAAGGTCGCGGTGGTGCCAGCGTCCTCGTCATCGTTCAGCAGGTTGGCGCGCACGACAATCGGCCCATTGCTGGTGTAGAGATCCAACGACGTCGTCGTGTTGAAGGTACCCTCGATCCGGCCATTCGTCGAACGAAGTCCGGCAACATCAGCAAGGAGGGACTGCAGCAGATGAGCACAGTGCAAACACGAGTCGATGATGAACGACGTACATCAGCCCGCATACCTGCATTCGTCGTGCTGAGGTGAATGCTCTTGAACACCGCCGTGTCCGCCAGTTGTCTCAGATGGTGCGAGAACTGCGGTAGGTGCGTGCTCAGCCCGTTAATCGTGAGCGCCTCGCTGTTTCCCGTGGCAGGCAAGCGGACGTGGATGTTAAAGCGCAGCTGGTACTCGTGATCATGAGGATAGTCCCAGCGACGCGTCTGAGGGAAGACTCCATGTCAACGGTAGGTGCTACGAGTTGAGAAGAGGCACACCCACAAAGATACCGAGCCCGTGTCTGTCATCGGAAGGGCGGAGGTGACATACCGTCGCCTCACTGAGGGCGTCCTGGACCCTGTACGAGACATCGACGTCGATGATCGCGTCGCGACCTACATCTTTGGAGTGCGACACCTCGAAAGTGCCGTGTGCAAGCGGACCCTCTGCTCGGAAGAAGAGCTCCTCGGCATCGATGGGAAAGGCCAGGGAAGTATGAGCATGATAAGGCCAGTCGCCGTGGCCCCGACTAGAGTCGAGCGTCCAGTTCACGGTATCCGCACAATCAGAGGGATCAGCCGTCGGTGGGTGGGCCCAAGACGGATCGTGCATCGGAACTCTTATCACGTCCTTGTCCGTAAACTGGATACGAAGAGGAGGGTAGGAAGCAGTAAGTAGGCGTCCTCGCGGGTAGAGAGGGTTTAAACGGCTCACTTTGGCGACGAAGCTGGCCACGTGTGAGACGAGCGGGCGCCCGAACATGAACAGAAGCACCGCGCAGGCAGTGAAGTGCCAGAATCGACGCCTACGGACGTTCCTCTCCCGGCCCTGCCGAGGCATCCACGTGGGGGGCTGGTAGACGGCATTGTAGCTCGGAGGGCCAGTGAGCGACTGGTTCACGGGTTCAGGATAGAGGGCTTTCTCGGGGTCCGCGAGCTGAGCTGCAGCAGTAGGCGTGTTCTGAAGGTTAGGATTCATGGCAGTAAGTGATCGGTCTGCGGCGATTTGGGGATGATGAACCTAAGGACTTTATAGTGGTGTGGAGCCACACCGAGCTGCTGAAGCGCCGACCTCCGTCCCACAGAACGCAAGACAGAACGCCAAATCATACCGCGGGCGCGGGCGCTTATGAGGTTAGATCACTGCGCTGCAACTGCGCTGAGATATGACGTCCGCAGCGGCCATGCATGACCCTCCGCGCGCGCGCAGCAAGCGTAGTCAGATCCGCTCATTGAGGTTGAGATGGTTTCGCGCGCGGAGGTACTGCGCAGCGGGCCACTTACTTAACCGTTCATGAGGCCCGTAGCATTGGCTGGACGATATGATACTGTATTCCACCAGGAACCGACCTGCACATCGCTGCGGTCGACTGTGATCGGCAGAGACAGCAAGGAGAGGGCCAGGACCATACCAATCGAGGAAAGAGATGCAGATGACTGCAGGCGATGGTGACCTGGTACTGTCGAGAATGCTTCCGCGGTTGAAGACGAGGGCATCGGCGTCATATACGCATCATACCGCATGATCGCGAATAGATCGCTGCAAAGTCACAATCCGCCCTACATTGACGTGGGTGGAAAGAGTCTGAATCGCGGCCCTATGTCGTAGCAGACCAGGTAGCTAACATGACAGGCGTAGTCTGCGAGAACTCGTGATTAACACAAGGCAGTCACTGCTCAGCGAGGGACTCACAGACTATTCGACCACCCAAGATGTGTCTGACTGGTGCGAAAGCGAGGGTAGGAATGCCGCCATTCCGCAGCATGCAACTTCGTCGCAGTCGAGGCATCCCTGCGCGCACGCCTTGGTTATGATGCGTCCTCTTTTACTTTGGCGCTCTTCAGGAACATCTGCATGCCATTCTTCTCGCCGTACCAGGTCGTGTACAGGCTTTTCCGCGCGTCCCATACCGACATCTTAGCCCCGTCCACCTCCGCGCCGTCGAGGCTCAGCGAGTAGTGACCGCGTCTATCCTTGAGCCCGATCATCATCTCGTTCTTGTCTGGACTGTGTAGCAGCCGAGTGCGGCGGAGAGGCATCACCGCGCCTTGGCTGCTTGTATGCAGTGGAGATTGAATGACGAGGAGTCGTTCGGCGGCGATTCCGGACGTAGCAGGGACAGATGCCTGAGACGAGGCCGCGGGAACGATGAACATCCTTCGTACGATCCTGGACCGGCCACCTAAGAGCACAGCAGCCAGACCGACACCTCCGGCGAAGTTCGCCAGCGTGAACAGCCCTCTTTGCCATAGCGGCCGCTTGACATAGTGACCGACCGCCTCTGTCGGCTCGCTCGGCTGCCCGTCCGACGAAGGCGTAAATACTGAGTTGTCCTTGGGGAGCTCCTCCCACATCGTCCAGTGGTTGAGAGTGAGCTCGCAGGCCGACGCTCTAGCAGTCGAAGCAGAGTGTTAGTCCCCAGACGTTGGCTATACTGACGACTCCACGCACGTCACGACCAAGTCCGCTATAACCAAGAAGTACGTCCAGCGGGCCCACCAGGCGAGTTTTCCACAGTCGTAGACTGGTTTTACGTTCTCGATGCTCACGCCCTGGGATTTGAGAGATCGAGGTCCGACATGCGTAGGAAGTCGGAGAGCCTTCAGTCGCCCAAGCAAAGCAGACATCTCGCGCAGCTCCTCTGCCCGGTCCAAGAACGTACAACAAACCGGTCCTCCCGAGAAAAGAGTGAAAGCAGGAAAGCAAGGAAGAGCAGTGGGAGAGCGTTCAACAAACCCTCTCGCCGTGGCAGGATAATAAGCGCCGGTGGCGGCAAACCTCGGTCCGTCAGCGGTCCGTCTCATCCCGGTACAGATCGTACAGTCGCTCAAGCGCACCCGCTTGCGATCAAACTTGCGACTGCTTTGTCCGACTGGGTGAAGTCGAGGGACGCTGCACATCTTGATCTAGGACTTCCGCACTCGAACGGAGACAATCTGGTCATGGATCGTCTTGATTTGTATAACATGGCTGCGCTGCCTACTGATGGCTTGGATCTTGGGGGAGGCCGGCCGAAGACAGAAATCGCTCACAGTTCAGCTTGGTCTACAGAAGCCTGACGATCTGCCTCCAGGGAGAGGCATTGCCATTTACTCCATGCGAGCAGTCACCCTGTAAGCCTTATACTAGACAATTGACGCGTATGAAGGCTCTTGCTGACGCGAGGAGCCTGCTAATAGGATTGCCTGCGCGATCCTAGCCAACTTCGTTCTAGTATATGCACATACGTCGCCCAAGTCTAGACGTATAGGAAGTCAAGAAGTGTCTCCGTTCCATGCCAGAGATCTACCTCGAACTGTCTAGCAGGCTCATCGAACCTTGGGCATGACCAGCCGGTTACCCCGCTTAGCAATGCGACTGGTCATGGGGACAACTATGAACAGACGAACAGGCATTTGTGCGTCTCAGCAGTCCCGGCATCAGGGATGTCCTGGATCCTGAGGCCAAATGTCGGAAGCTCGGAGTCTTCACAGCATGCTGCCACCGCCGGACCGTACACGGAAGAAGCTTCAGAAGCGACACAGGAAATAGTCAGAAGAGCGTGGGGCGTATGGCTCCGCGACCTGGTGGTATTCTTGTCGGTGACATAGGCCGCATATATACACGTCAACGTTACCCTTTGCAGCAGAAACAACCAGAGACGCCACCCACTATGCGAAAGCTCGGCGCAACGGTCGTATCTTCCGTGCTAATCCATGCACTGCTGTCGACTGCGTCGCCGTCACTCCAGTCCAGGGCCTCAGGGACGTGTACGCTGACTGCGAGTGGATCCGACGACGCCCCGGCCTTCTTGAAGGCAGCAGCGGACTCGTCATGCTCGACCGTGGCAATCCCTTCAGGGACGACTCTGTCTATCCAGTCCAAGATGAACATGACCGGCATCTCAAACAAACGCATCGTAAGGCGTCCTTCAATTCCACCTACGAAGAACTGCCCCTGACGTTCCCTTTTGTATTGCAGAACGTACAAGGCACAGTGAAGTTCAACCCGGATGTGGACTATTGGGCGGACAGCGACAACGCGTTCTCGTTCGACTTCCAAGACCAAGTGGCATTCTGGCTCCTTGGCGGCAAGAATATCCTCCTTGACGGTGGCGGCACCCTCGACGGCTCCGGTCAGGCGTGGTACGACGCATTGTAGGTCTACTGCTGTGCAACCTCATGCGAGTATCTGTGCAGTTAGCTGACGCTCTGCGGCTACCAGCGCAAAGCACAGCTCCACTCCTCGCCCTATCCTGCTCACGATCTTCCAGGCCACCAACGTCACTGTACAGGACATACGGATGATCAATGGTCCCGAATGGATCAACTTCGTGAGTCGCAAACTCTCTGTGCCGGAAGCATTATCAATTCCGAACCTGACTGGTCGGTAACTAGGTGAATGAGGGACAGGATATCACGTTCCGCAATATCACCATCTCCGCCGTCTCGACATCCAAGAACGCGGCAAAGAACACGGACGGTTGGGATATCTTCCGGAGCGACAATGTGGTCATTGCGGACTCGACGATCAACAACGGAGACGACTGCGTCAGCTTTAAGCCCAGTAAGTGCCGGTGCTCTTGTCGGGTGCTCCTTTGTGATGCCCATGTTTGACTGCCCTCCATCCGCCATAGACGCGACCAACATCTTGGTGTCGAACCTGTCTTGCAACGGCTCGCAGTACGTGACGTCCGCCATCAGTTTCTATTAGGACCGACCAGTCTCACCATCTGCGGCAGTGGCATCTCCGTAGGCTCCCTCGGCCAATACGCAGGAGAGTACGACATCGTCCAGAACGTCCTCGCCACGTTCGTACGCCCCAAAGGGCATTCTCTTACCTTGTTTCTCCAGCGACTGATTGCATTCGCGACGCAGGAACATCCGCATGTCGAACGCGCAGAACGGTGCGCGCATCAAGGCGTGGGCGGGCAAGAACGTCGGCTCCGGCATCGTCAAGAACATTACCTTCGAGGGCTTCGTAGAAACGAACGTCGACAACCCCATCGTCATCGACCAGGTGCGCTCCCTCCCAGCGTCTATATCTGATACTGGTACTGACGGAGCTACCACGGTGTGATGACAGTGCTACATGACGAGCGCGGACGACTGCGCGAAGTACCCCTCGAACACGTACATCCAGGATGTGTGGTTCAACAAGTATGTCTTGTACCCTCCGACTTTGGGGGCGCGCTTTAGCCGCGACTGACCTCACCCCCTAGCATCTCGGGAACATCATCTGGCAAAGAGAAAGCGACCGTCGCCAGCCTGTCATGTTCGCCCGACGGCCGGTGCAGCAACATCAACGTTAACGATATCAACGTCACGTACGTCTCGGACTACTGGACTCAACCCAAGGTGCTCAGGCTGACATCCGCTGTCTAGGCCCCCGTCCAAGTATGGTGCGGCGAAGTTCTCGTGCCAGAACGTCCAGCTCAGCGGCGACGTCGCGGCCTCGCTTTTCGGCACATGCGAGACGACTGGGTGAGAGGGACAGCCATCCATTCGAGGCGCCAGAGGATGCCGGGACGCCGTTGTACATTAGTTTGTGCGTTGATACAAGCCGGAGGCGACAGAACAATCTACAGCATAAACAATGCCAGCAGCAACGGGAATAGGTAGTACATGCAAGCGTCTGCCACTAGGCCCGTCTTCTTGATATATGTATGAAATAAATAGATAAAAACACGGCTCTCCAAACAGTACACGATGTCCCCACTTCCGCGACGCTACTGTCAGGGCAGCTCATAGAACGAGCTTCACAGGCACGTTCGTGCTCACCACCCTCACGTCGCCCGACCCATGGCGCCCGCCCTCCACCTCCCACGCCGTCCATCCCCGTACCACCTGCGGCGTCGCGTACTGGACCGCACACGTGCGGCGCCTCCCGCGCCCGGTCGGGTCATACGCGTCCTCGTCGCACTCGACCTCGGCGTGGGTGGACGTCGTGGCCGCCGAGAAGGCGCCTTCGTACTCGACGGGCAGGTACACGGAGGCGGGCGCGTTCTTGGTACGCGCTTCGAGGAGGAGCGTGCTGCGTATGGGCTGGGACGCGACGGAGAGGAAGACGCCTGAGTTTTCGGTGCGTGCGACGACGTCGTAAAGTCCGCCGGTGGATTTGGGGGACGTGGAGCGTAGGGTGAGGCGGGAGTCGATGATACTGCAGGCGGGCACGGTTAGCCATGGCGTGGTCAACTCATGCGAACGCGAACGTACGCGTTGGAGGTGAGCATGGTGAGATTGGTGGAGTGTGGTCGGGAATCGTCGTGGTCGAGGGTGACATCCGCGCTGATGGGACTGTTTGAAGTCTCGAGGCGGAGCATCTGGGAGGCGCGGAAGTTCCCGGCGAGCCTTGCGTTGGTGGTAGTCAGGCTCACTTCCTCTGCGTCTAAATACTGCATGGCCGTTGTTAACAGTTCGATGCGCAACGTGACAGACAAGCTGCGGACTCACGTCAGCCTGTATGGGCATGTTCCTTGACAAGAGTGATATGGAGCCAAAGTGCACTTTGTTCTCCAGGCTAGTCAAAGCATGCATAAACTGCGGCAGGTTCGTCTCGAACGCCTTCACGCGCAACAATTCCCCGTCTTGGCGTACAGGGAATCGCACATTGATGAGCGTCTTCAGGGAGCTCTTAGAGAGTGCAGTTTCGGGTGTCTGCACTCTGGTCAGCAAACCTGCGTCTCGTGCGGGCGATCGGTTCCCTTACCAAAATCCCTACGCCCTTCTCGCCGGGAGCGCGTTTGAAGAGGCATACTTCGGTCTTCTCCAGCGCCCAATTCGACGTGTAGGAGAATGCCATATCCACGCTGACCCTGTCTTGCGGCAGCGAACGATCTTCCGTCGTCGTGAAGCTAATGACGCCCCGGCTCAGAGCTCCGCGACTGAAGATGTACAAGACATCGGCGGAAAGGGGCAGTTGTATCGAGATGGCGGTCTCCGCGTGGGCGTTGCGGGCTTCGAAAGGCGCAGAAGCCCGAACGCAGCGCGCTGCACCTTCAGTTGGCTTCGGAAAGATGATCTCCCCTGGAAACGAGTCGGGCGTGTCTGGCTTGTGTGGCTTATGTGGCCTGTCGACTTCGTCATGCCCACCGCCTTTGCCTCCCTGAATGAGGAGATGTCTAGCGAGGACGCTGAGACTACCGAGCGAGTCATGCTTACCCCAGGAGACGCATGGCTCCGCCAATGCGAGCCAGCATATGCGCTGCGCGCGAACGATCCGACCGCAATCCAGATCAAGACGGCAATGCCTAAGGCTTTGAGAAATCGTGTAGGCGCATGCTCGACCGCCTCGATGTGGTGGCCCGGTTGGACAAGGGGTGTTCTGGAACTGCTGGCCTGCGCTTCCAGGTCCGCAGGTTGGGACGAGTTGCGCCCTGGATACGCTGGAGGCGGCGGCAGGTACTCCTCGTCTGCCGCCTCAGAAGGCGGGCCTGCGGGCGACTTGGTAGGGGACTCAGGGGTATCGTCGGGGAGGATCATGGCTCAGTCCGAAGGCCGCAGTTGCGCAGGATGAGCGGGGGTGACTGCAGGTATGAGGGAGAGCTGCGAAGGTGAACGCCGGTCTTTGAGATGGCCCAAAGCCGACATCATCGCGCTAGTCGCGGTCGCGGCGCGGGCGTTTCGCCATCGACGAGCGATAGCGAACGAGACACATGACATCGCGCGAGACTGCGCACGCTGCGCCGTGCCTCACTGACTCAGGAAAAAATGCACCCGAACGTCGACTGCGATGGTGCGCGTGGACATGTGGGAGTGACCCAAGTCGCGTAGTCGCGTTCGCGCGCGCAGCAGGTGCGAAGGACCGAAGGTGGCGGACGTGCGTCGGCCCTACTCGCGACAATCCCGGGTGGTCGATATGTGCATCGTGCAGAGTATTGTTCTCGGCGAGCGAGGTAATGAGAGATGAGGACGGAGACGAAAAGACGTGGACGAGCAGCGAGGCGCGTAGGCCGCACGCGTCGACGGCGCCTCGTGTCTCTTGTCCTCCACCGTCGTCCTGCCCAGCGCTCACATCGAGGCCCACATCGCCGACATGGTACAGGACTCCCACATTACGCGCACATATACAATCACTCACGGTCTTGTCGCACAGCTGCCGCTTTCCCTGCTCAATGCAGCACAGAACAAACCGATGGTGAGCAGCCACCCCGGACAAATGACCGTCGCGTCGGGCTGAACTCGCAAAGACTGACTGCACACCCGCGGCTCCGTAGTTGGTCGAGCTCAAGAACGGCGAGACGTTCAACGGCCATCTCGTCAACTGCGACAACTTCATGAACATCACGCTCCGGGAGGTGTACCAGACGAGCGCGGAGGGCGATAGGTTCTGGAAGCTGAAGGAGTGCTACATCCGGGGCAGTACGGTATGTCCGCCGCTTCCCTCTCATCCTCCAGCCCGTCACCCTGAGAGATCTGCGACTGCATGGTCGAGAGATGACCTGACGCATCCTCAGTGCGCGTCGCGCACATTGTCCTCGGAGCTGCGGTAGAGACAACATAGGACTGACGAATTTGTACGCATGTAGATCAAGTATCTGCGAGTACCAGATACCCTCCTAGATGCAGTCAAGGAAGAACAGAACCGTGCAAGAGAAGCAGGGAGAAGTGCAAGAGGAGCCCATGTCAGCGGAACAGGCGCAAGGGGACGCGGTGCGCCACCTCGAGGTAAGCTGCAGGTAGCGGTGAGCACCCCGTCTCCTTCGAGCTCACATATCTTTGCTAGGTCGCGGACAAGTACGAGGGGGCCCCGTACGCGGCGGGCGCGGGCGAGGAAGGGGTATGTGATTGTCGCCGACGATGGCGTCCTGGGCTCTGGCCGAAGCCGACCCTCCCTCGTCCCTTCCTTTCGCGTGTGAGAATACTACTACCGGACAGCTCTCGCCACTCGTCACTTGTACAGCATATATTTCTACACTACGGAACGACGTCGCGTGCGCAGACCAGCACATAAATATGGGCATACCAGTGTACTGGATTGTCGTGAAGATCTGCCGGGCGGTCGAGGACACTCAGTCCCACTTGTCGTTCATGACATTGGACGTGATCTCGAACTCAATCCTGTTCGTTCCGTCCTCCGCCTTCCTATACACCCATTGACCCTTGCAGCTGTATCAGGACACGTTGCGGGCTACGGAAGTCCATGGCAACGTACCTGGTAGATTATGGAGCCTATGCCCACGACCCTTAGGGCAGAGCCATCGCGCAGCATCATGGTGCGGACCGCACTTTGCACATTGTAGTTCAAGAAACGATCTCGGCTCATGTGCGTCGGGGACCAGTTGCTGAACTGCAGGCGCAACTCCCGCAGATTCTTCGCATTTTGCACCGCCTCTCCGTATACCGTCTAGAGACCCTGTGAGCGAGGGCGGGCCTATCGCAAATCCGATCAGAGAGCTCTCACCGTGTCTGGACTCCACATGGTAGAACACGAGAGCGTCTGCAGATT
Source organism: Pilatotrama ljubarskyi (assembly GCA_022385805.1). NCBI lineage: Eukaryota > Fungi > Basidiomycota > Agaricomycetes > Polyporales > Polyporaceae > Pilatotrama > Pilatotrama ljubarskyi. The sequence goes on along the minus strand of MU277722.1, from coordinate 154,474 downwards.
TGGGAACACGCTGCACAAGCACTCGATGTCCTTGAGCGTCACCTGCGTGGAATACGCCGTGAAATGCTTGAGCGTGTCCCGATGCGTCTGCGCCATGTCGAGGATGAACGAACGCGGGACGAGCGCCTCGCCCTGCGTCGAAAACGCGTTGAGCGTGAACGACTCGAGGCTCGTGCGCGGCGTCAGCCGGCGGATCCACGGCCACATCTGCTGGAAGCCCTGGATGTGCACCGAGCTCGTGCGCACCGTCAGTTCGCGCAGGTTCGCCGCGGGCACGTCGTCGTACCGCGACAGCGCGGCGACGCCAAAATACTCCGTGTCCAGCATCTCCAGGTGCGGGAGGAACGTGAGGATTTCGAGGATCGCGGCCGAGGGCGCACCCTTGAGGCGGAGGCCGCGCAGGAGCGGGAGGTGCGAGAGTACTGAAATGAGAATCGAGGCGGGGACACCTGAACACCGCTGCATAACAACAACGCACGGGCCCCGCGGGGCACACGATCAGGAGTCAGGACGTACAGTCTAACAACGGAGGGGCGCGAGAAAGGGAACTGACGCCCAATTCGAGGTGCGTGAGGCTCGCGCCGAGCGTCTCGGACCAGCCCTGGAGGATGCGCGGCTTGCCCTCCATGCACCAGATCGACACCTTCGTGAGCCCGCCGAAGTCTTGCAGTCGCGCCCAAACGGTATCGCTCAGCCCGTAGAACGTCCGGATGACGAGCTCGCGCAGCGGCAGCGTGCGCAGGATTTCGAGGTAGCCGACGAAGTCGCCCTCGTCGGTCCCTTCCGCGCTGTCGTCACTCCAGGTGAAGCCCTCTAGATTGACGCACAGCTTGAGAGCCCTGCGGCAGTCTGCGATCAGGTCAGGGCGGTGGAATCCGACCGCGCCTAAGACATGTCGTTGAATCAGCAAGGATCCATGGAAGCACGCCTAGTCAGCGATGATCGCACCGTTCTCTCGGACATGGCGGACGTATTTTGCATACTCGGGTCTCTTCAGGATGGTGGCCGAGGGATGAATCACCACAGGCCTCTGTCGACCGGCCACGTCGAGATGAGCACGCACTACACCGTGAATATCACTATTGCCCCGGTTCGCACCTGCCTTTCATTGAATCCGGAGACGCGAACATCGAGTGTACGGTAGAGGAGTGGCGTGGCTGCATGGTGGAACGCCTTCGAGATTTGAGCGGAAGTACGCAAGTCTCTGCGATCGAGGTGCTCTAGGATTAAGGGAAGAACGTCGAGAGGCAGCCATTCCGCAATTGAGTGCTTCGGAAGTGCCATTGTTCGTCGAGGCACCATAGACCTGGTATTCCACAGGAACCATGTTAGGTCGGCTTCAATCGTAAACAGCGACTCTCGAGCGACTCACAGGAGCTCGAGTGTGTCTTGAGTGCCACTTGGCCTACTAGCAAGTAGCGACGCGCTCGATAGAGCCTACCAAGTCGTGGTCGAGGTGGACGTCGAGGTTAGAGAGCGAATTCTGTCCGTGCGCGGGGTAATCAGACAGGGTGAAACCGGCACCGAGGGCGATCACCCGCCGACGTTTATAAGCTTCTTTTCGCAGGCGTCCGCATGTGCGCCCTGAGCTTGTTCTTGGCCGCGACGTCCGTGCGATCAGACCAAGATCGGTGGTTCCTGCACCGTGACTGGGTTGCCTGTTAGCCGTCGCTATGTACTCACTTGGGGGGACCTGCGCTCTGTGAAGAAAATGCCTGACTAGTATTGCACGTGGGTCACGGAGGAGAAGGTGGTCAGTGCAGTGTGCAGGAATGCGAAGGGCATGCAGGCTGACATTTTGCCGAGATTACACGGTCGCGTGATCTTGGACATGCGACAACTTGAATGAGGACGGCCTGTTTGCCGCACCCCACTCAGGACAGGCCCATAATCTCTAATGGAATACCAGGTATATACCTGCTGTATGGCCTCTGGTGCGAATCAACATAATCCGACTCGGTCACCGAGCCCGGCACATCGTAGAATTTACATTCATGCACCTGCGAAGTACTACAGTACGGCCGCTAGCACCTCAAGAAGACTCGTGAAAGTGCATTGAATGCTGGACTCCTGGGGGGAACACGCGGGAGTGTGATTCATCCCGGTGAAAACGGCTGCTATCATAAGGGTTACCGTTCGAGCTCAAGCGGGGCCTTTCGAATTCGGAGGTAGCCTAAGCGGCGTGAGGCTACTAAGGTAGTACTGAACGACCCTGCTCGTACTACATTTAGATATGCCTAGTCCGGGCAAGTGTACTCGCGATGTGTGCTTTTCGATGTTATTTCTCGGCCGCCCCCGAGCTTCATGCTGGCGATTCCGCAGACGTAACCACTCGTTGGAATGCTCCAGCATCCCGGTGGACTCGGCGGGCCCGGTCATTTCGGGCTCAATTGAGCGGCTGTGATAGCCAACCAACGAGGAGGGCGTGCAAGTCGTCCACCGAAAGTCCCTCTATGCCCGCTCTATAGCTGCCGAGCGCCGTTTCGAAAGAGCCAGTGCTTCCACGGGCTTCGACCACAGGCTCCGCCTGCCCCTGATCGGTCCCGTAGAACTTAAACTTCTTAACCCCAAATCTCTTGATTCAATCCAAGGCACACCCGTACACACGACTCGCCACGTCCCTCCACGTCTCCCGATTGACCGCGAAAGTCTCCGCATACTCAACTTCCAGGTGATGCAGCCGTTTTCCGACGATGACCAGACTGTGCAATGGCTCCCCATACACTTCTGGGGGCTGCGCGAGCAGCTCCTGCAGTGTGCCCGCGACGATGCGCTCCTCGGAGCCGCCGCCGACCCGTGAAAGGGCGATAGCGAGGGTGGAGTCGGCCTTGAGTGTGCCGCTCTGTCGCTTCTCCTCGATCTCGACAAGCTGAGAGACCGCTTGTGGGATTGACATGTATTGTGGAGGCTCGTAGATTTTCCGCCCTCTGTGTGGGACGGTGAGCTTCTCTCCCTGTAATCAGGTGGAGTGAAAGTGATACTTGCCTTGCGAGGTTTTCCTCGCTCTGCTCCTTCACCTTGATGTCGAGAAGGACGAGCGTGTGCATGCCAAGGTCCGAGTTCTCCTTGATGCGGTCATAGAAGCTGTCTGGCTTCCACGTCTCGGTGAAGAACACGAGCGAGACGGTCTGCCCGAAATTGTACAGTTGCAGGCCGCAAGCGCCGACGGCGTTCATGATCGACGCGTTGTGGATGACGCGCGTCGGGATGTTCATCGAGCGCGCGCGGAGGACGATATCCGTGTGCGTCGTTGCACTGTGCACATAGTCAGCGGTTTGCCCCGTGAGAGCGTCTCTGGCGTCGCTTACCCGTATGGGTCGCCGACGACGAGCAGAGACACGTCTTCCTTGTCCGCGTCCTTGAGAATATCGTCGCTCTGGGTCTCCACCATGTCGCGATCCGCAATGATCAGCTCTTTTCCGTAAAACGCTTCCTTGCGAGGCCGGTCAGGATAGTCCCTCGATCGTCGGCGTAAAAAGTGATCACTCACGAGTCGTTCCTTTTGTACCATGAGGATGCTAGTATATGCTTCCAGATACACCCGCGTTGACCCTTTCACGGCCTGAACGCGGCATCGGATCAGCAGATCTCCCAAGTTAAGAACACAAGGGGGCTAACCTCCAATCCACGCACGGTGATGTCTTTCTCATCGCAGAGACCTAGTCCGATGATGTAGAACATAGCGTCTATCTTCGACTCGACGAAGACACTTTTGCACAAGCAGGAACGAACTCCGGTCAGGCTCGATCGGCGGAGGAAAAGGGACAAAATCTCGATCAGGTCGTCTCGTATAGACGAAATCTGAGATCTACTCGACAACATTCCCGCCGGCAACCTCCGTAAAGCTGTGCTTCCCGCTTTCCAGCACCAGAGCCGCCAGGCAGTGGCAGGACGTTGAGGATTCATCCACAAATGTAAGCCATGACTCGGCCCAAGGAGCGGGCTTGATGATTCCTTGTGAGGAGGACTGGCGTTCGTCCAATCCCGTTCGTTGTCGGCAATACAGCATTTATTGCAACTCATGTCTTATATCCGCTCAGCAACCCACTGAGCAATACCTGTACACTAACAACCCAAGAAAATGATACACGAGCACCCCACGGTGACAAGACCAAACTCTACTAGGACGACGAGAGTACTATGGCACCCCGCCCCTCACCATACCGGAGCCGGCCTTCTCGTCCTTGCTGGGGTCGCGCTCGAGGTCCATTGGGTCCTTGGCAGAACCGGCAGGAGAGTTGACGGGCTCGTCGCCGCACCCGCAATCGTACGTCTCGTCGAGGTGTGCGCAGTCAAACTCAGGCTTTCCAAGCCGTTTGTTGACTTCGTTGTGCACGACGCATAGCCTAGCACGAACTGTGAGTCGGTGATTGAACTGAACGCAGCATGCGCGGAGGATGTCTTACCATGTGGCCGCGGCTCGCCGTGAAGACGTCTTGACGGATGTGAGCTTCAGAGCCGAGGCTAGGCACAAGTAGATACGTACCTGTGGTGGGAACTTCTTCAGCAGCTGCTGGAATTCCGCTGCGCATTCACCGCAGGGGTACAATCGTGACATCAGGTGGAAGTAGTTGTTCAGTGCATCTCGCTCGTCTTGTGTAGGTTCCTGAACATAGAATTATGAGGGTGGTTAGCGCACGAGGGAACGGTCGACGCACCTCGGGGAATCGTAGGGTCATGGTATGTCTTATGTCGGAGAATGCTCAGCGACAAACATGACACATAGACTCTGCTAGACACTCACAGCAGTTTCCATGTCGCACGACCTAGCTCAGCTCTTTACGACCATCAAGAGTGATTAAGAGTAGGCCACAAAGTTTGACTTACTTCGCAGTAGCATTCCCCAGCTTGCCCATGATCACTTCACCATGTACACCATGCGTCGGAGACGGCGGCGGCACAAGACCTCCTTCTCCAAAGAACTCCCCTGTCCATGTGTCCACGTACGTCCGAGATGGAGGATGTAGAAGCGCCAGCGAGCCCAGGAGAAACTGTCGGGCGAGTCATCAGACCCGGAGTCAGTACTCAATCCGCGCGCCCTTGCGACCAAAGCCGAGATGAAAGGAGCCGTACGAGAGCGAACACCGAGAACAGGAACGCCTTGCTGAATCGTGTTATCATCCTCCAACGTGTAACGGTGAGCAAAGAAGAGCAGAGGCAAGGGAGACTGCTGAAGCCGACCCGAAGCGAGATGGAGGAGCAAGCAGAAGACGTTCGAGGTCGCGAGCGCTCACGCTGCCCTGGCTAGGCAGGCCGTGTCCGCACTACCGCCGTCGTCGCGACAGCTGCCTTCAGAGAACATGGCGAACGCGCGCGGCCAGATTATGCCTCGCGAACATATTTTCTTCTCCACGCGTATTCAAACGTACTGGCGCGATGCTGGAGCGGTGCAAGACGGAGGCGGCGTTGAGGAACGCGCGAATGGGCATAGGATACCCGGAAATCTCGCGCAGATAAGCCGAGTTGAAGCAAAATCCGATAAGCTCGGTGACAACTTTCATTCATAGCTGGACATCTCTAGCTGGTTGGCGCACACGCCTTGACTCACTACCATCACCTTCATCGCCTCCATCCTGACTCGTCGACTTAGCCTATAAACCTCACGGGCAGCCAGACACGAGTGAGCAAACCAGACAACATGGCCCCCATTCACGTCGACGAGTCCGCCGGCTCAGACGAGACCGGCAAGGGCACGCCTGAGCAGCCCTACCAGACCCTCGCCTTCGCGCTCTACAGCCACCCTGAAGAGAAGTTCCTGATCCGCAAGGATGCGTCGGGGACGTACGAGGAGCCGACCCAGTCCGCGCTGAAAAAGGCAAAGAAGGGCGCGGACGGTATCGAGAAGAAACGCAAGAAGGCGGAGGAGCTCGCGGAGCGCGAGGCGAAGGAGAGGGCCGAGGCGCGCGAGCGCAAGGAAAAGCGGCTCGAGGAGAGCAAGAAGATTGTCCTCCAAGAGGATCCCAGCTTGCCCCCCGCGATCAAGGTATGTGCAGAAGGATCCCGTGCACACCACCTGCTCACCTCGCGTCCAGTCAAAGATCGGGAACCTCACTCCCCTGCGCTCAAAGCGCGTGAGGACATCTGGATGGGTCCACCGTCTGCGCGACCAGAAGGAGATCATCTTCGTCGTTCTCCGCGACGGCACCGGCTACCTCCAGTGTGTCCTGTCTGGCCAGGTCGCGCAGACCTACGAGGCTCTAACGCTCACCCTTGAATCAACGATCGAGGTCGTCGGCACCCTCAAGCAGGTGCCTGAGGGTCAGACTGCACCCGGTGGACATGAGCTTGTTGTGGACTACTGGAGGGTCCTGGGCGCGTCCCCCGGTGGCGAGGACGCCTTCACCAACCGACTGAACGAAGTAAGCAACCATACAGTATGTACACTGGGAATCCCTCTTATATGATCGCGCAGAAATCCGACCCTTCAATCCAAGCCGATCTCAGGCATCTTGTCCTCCGCGGCGAAACCGCGTCCGCCGTACTCAAGCTCCGTGCTGCCCTCCTCAACTCCTTCCGCCAAACGCTTATCGAGCACGATCTGCTCGAGGTCACCCCACCATGTCTCGTGCAGACGCAGGTCGAGGGCGGCGCGACGCTCTTCAAGCTCGACTACTACGGCCAGCCCGCGTTCCTCACGCAGAGCTCGCAGCTCTACCTCGAGACCTGCCTGCCCTCGCTCGGCGACGTCTTCTGCGTGCAAGAGAGCTTCCGCGCGGAGAACAGCCACACGCGGCGCCACCTGAGCGAGTACACGCACCTCGAGGCCGAGCTCGCGTTCATCACCTTCACGGACCTCATGAACCACATCGAGGCCGTCATCTGCGAGACCGTCAACAAGCTCCTGCAGTCGCCCGCCTCCGCTGCGCTCATCAAGCAGCTGAACCCGACCTTCACGGCGCCCGAGCGGCCGTTCCTCCGCCTCTCGTACGTGGACGCGATCAAGTGGCTCAACGAGCATGACATCAAGCACGAGGCCGAGGACGCACAGGGGAACGTCATCAAGGACGAGCAGGGCAACCCCGTCATGGTCGAGCACAAGGTCGGCGACGACATCGCGGAGGCCGCCGAGCGCAGGATGACGGACATTCTGGGCCGCCCGGTGTTCCTGTACGGCTTCCCTGCGGAGCTCAAAGCGTTCTACATGAAGAAAATGCCGAAGAGCGAGGGCGCGGAGAGCGGCCATGTCTTCACGGAGAGCTGCGATCTGCTGATGCCCGGCGTGGGCGAGATCGTGGGTGGGTCGATGAGGATTGCGGACGAGGAGGAGCTCCTTGCTGCGTACAAGCGCGAGGGCATCGACCCCGCGCCGTACTACTGGTTCACGGACCAGCGCAAGTACGGTACGTGTGAGCACGGCGGTTACGGTCTTGGTGTCGAGGTGAGCGTCCTTGTGTGCTGCTCCTAGTCATATGATGGTGACATCAGCTGCAGCGTTTCCTCGCCTGGTTGGCGAAGAGGTATACCGTGCGTGAGTGCTCGCTCTACCCCAGGTATGTCGCGGATTGATTCCAAGGCCTGGACCGAGTCACTGACCTGCTCTTCAGGTGGCCCGGCCGTGCGACCCCCTAAGCTCGGGAGGCCAAGCGCAAAGTGCAAGAGAGGTGTATTCTTAGGTGTTGTAGACTCGGGCCATGCTACGGTCGTTTCGGTAGAGCATTGTCGTCGATATTTCTCCCGGTATTCCGTATATCATGCATCGCCGATCGGTACGAGAACTGTTCAAGCTGTCAAGAGGACATCGCTACAAAGGCGTTGTAGTTGTACGTCCGCGGCCGTTCCTGCACCACGAACTCGTCTGGGGTGGGCCTGCATTCCGCGACGACCTGTGCTGCTCGGATAATCTGGGCGTTTATGCTCCCTCCGACGACCATGGGGTGCGACAGCTTGTGAATCCCCGTGCCCACTGTCCATGTGCGAGCGTCGCGGTCGTCCTTCGCCCAAATGCGGACTTCCGCTGGTGCTGTCGCGAAGACGACGACCCAGATCGTGTCGTTCGTCTATGCACGTACCGCGATGAGCATCGTTCTCCTGAAACATGCTTCCCGGCCGAGGCTTCCTGAAGAGATCGCACTCACCAATTGCCACCTCTCCGGTCTCCCGACCTCATCATCCTCCGCCTCTGCCGCCTTCAAATGCGGCCTCGACCACATGTGTATCCTGTCCCGCTCAACGGGCGGGTACGCGCCCTCCTTGAACGCGCGCGCATAGTAGCGGGTGAGCTCCAGCCACGCCGTGTGCGGGAACCCATCGACCCAGGCTTGGGAGTTCGGCTGGGCACCTCTTATGGGGCCGATGTAGTGCGATTCGCCGAAATCTATGGGTTCGACAGCAGCCGGTGAGAAGAGGAACTTGGTTGAGACAAGGAGGTGACATGCCGTTCCAGGAGATGATCTGCACGATGTCGACCCGCTCGCGCGAGGCGATGAGCTGCTCCCATCGGCGGACGTATAGCCAGTCGTCGCTGCGATATATCCACTGCACGACGACGCAGTATCCAAGAGGCTGTGAGAGGTCATCGACACAACGGACGAAGAACGCACGTTCTTGTTCCAGGAGTCGGCACCGTAATGCTGCTCTCGCGATCAGTCACTGCATCCTGCAAGAAAGCATTTCGGCTGAAGCGATACCGTGAAGAACCACGGCGAGACGGCCGCCATGAACGTCCTGCCACCCAGATGGTGGATGTGATGCCTGTCGGTATCGAGCTTGGCGCATACAACCTCCTCCCTGGGCGAGTCGGGGGTAAGATGGATCGGCCAGCTGCCGTTCCACTGAGCGCAAAGTGAGCTTCAGGAGATCCGCATATACCCGTATATGGCGAGGAGCTCTCACGTTGAAGTAGCCATCCATGGCCGAGATAGTTGGATAACGCCGCGGGTCGATGAAGAACGACGGGATGAGGTGTACCTGCATGATCGACCGCCAGCGGTGAGGGATCTCGGCATGGAGCGAGCACGCGGTCCCAACGCTTACTGGTGCGATCTCCTCCAGAGCGTGTTTGACGAAGTCCCAGGCTTCGTGCAATGTGCTATGGCCGAAGAGGCCGTCCTGTCCAGCAAATGTGGATACTAGGACCTTCCCTTTGTACAGCAGCTGTCGCGGATGGTGGGCGAACGCTGCGACGTAGTTTCTCAGGAATTGGACATCCTCTCGCTTCGTCGCCTGTATGGACCTACGGGCAATGCCACCGCGGCATTGAGCACTTATCACCGAGCATACGGACGCCTTGACAAATCCGTGTTACGTATTAGGCACCTACGACATGTCGAAGCTCAGGAAGAGCTGGAATGGCCGATTGGACCGGAGAGCGGCCTCATAACATCTCGATACGGAGTCCTTCTGCCAGGGCTCTATGCCCACATTGAGCGCGAAGCCGTCTCTGTCGTAAGCCGAGGTGAGGTGCATCTAGAAGGCCTTGATATACCAGTGCGTGGCCTACATTCCGTGCGAGCTGGCGAGTTCTATGTCGTCTTGCCAGTCTTCTAGGGTATATGGCTGCCGGGAGACGCGCGTTAGGGCCGTAGTATGCGTCGAAGATGCCATTGGCGGGGACTCACGAACGTGTTGCCAACCATGAAGCTACGTTATCGCAACGGGCCATGCTGAGTCGCTCAACGGTATGTCCACGTGTGGTCTATCAAAACATATACTCAACTGAGCGACGACTAGCTTCTGTTCCTTGGGGCGTTCCTTCGACTCTTGCATGACTTCGGACTTGCTTGTACTCTACAGGTGTAGTTTCGTTGACGCTGTGATCCTGTCCGTAGAGCGGTAAATAGGTAGAACAGTACTTACAAGCAGCATGGGCGGGAGTGCCAACTTGAGAGCCGTATGGGGCTCCTTTGTTTACTTCTTCGGACGGGACCGAGAGTGTGATGCCCGAAATGGTGAAGAGTCTCCGAGAGGGTCGCGCCGTGGCACTGCCCGGCGCGATCACGACCCTCCGAGGTCCAGCATGCACGGCGTGTACGTACGCATCGGTAAGTTTGGAAGCACAAAGGGGGGGGGGGGCGTATGATATGTAGGCTAGGATTATCCGGTCGACCTTGCACCCAGGACGCCACCAAGTCCTTCGACATGATTATATCAGCTCTGCTCATCGTGACCTCCTCCGGGTTCGAGGAACCCCCTCCTCCGGAATATCTTTGCCGTTTACGAGGAGAACAGTGGCAGGACCTTTTCTCTGACCGAGAGGTTTCCAGTCGAGCTGATGAGCCCCGGAGAGGACTGGTTGAGCACCTCGCATGCAGTGACGGTGTCGTGCACAACCCCCGAGGAGCCGCGTCCTACCTGTACGAAAAGGGCTGGATCAAGTCGCTCTTGGGGGATCTCAACCTCATGCCGGTGTCCGCTCGCTTAGGTCTGGAAGACGGGGATGCAAAGGAGGACACTATTTAATCCATTCGACCCGCGCCCGAGTGCGCCGTCTCCCACCCGCATGGCGGTACGTCATCCACCGTCTACGTCCACATGAGCGCAAATCCGAACAACAGCCCGAGGCGGGCACTATAATCACCTTCGCCTTCCTCCTCGCCTTCCTCCCTGCGCGCAAGTTCCAGCAGGAGTACCCCAAGCTCCGCGCACGCGACCTCGCGCTGGGTCGACCAGTTCCGCGTCGTCATAAGACTCGACCTGGTCGACACCGCCCGCGACGACAGCGAGGCCTGCACGTGAGACTGGATCGTGTACCAGCGGAGTCTCCGCGCGATTGGCGCGATGGACGCGTTCCTCTCGGACTGCGACGAGCTCTTGGGGGAGCTCGACACAATTGTGGGCGGAGAGGTAGAGTACCAGGTCACTCGGCAGGACGCCTTGATGCGCATGCCAGGGATGCTGTGGTGCTATCTGCACCATTCTCCTGGACCGTCAACGTATCGCCGTGGCCCTCACCCCCGAGCACGGAGTTCTTGCCATGCAGAGCGCCTGTCCTGAGGAGGGGTGCGGTATCGCGGACAAGCACGGGATCAGGAACACGTACGTCGTCGGGCCCGAGCTCATCGTCATCACGTTCCATTGTCCCGTTCACGGCGCGCACTCGATCACGCTCGAGGAGCCCGACGAGCTTGTGCGCCTGGAACTGAAGACGACTCTGCGCGTCCTCGCGCGGGCGCTCGCGGGCAGGCCGTCCCGACGCGCCTCCACATGCGGGTGACGGAGACGGATTACGTCCTCTGAGGGTACCACCAGAGGACGCTCTTCGACCGTTTGCCATGCACAGGAGCATCGCTGAGCCTGCCATGCGGGAGGCGATGCAGGACGACCCCATGTTCGCGTACGCGCCTCTAATCGTGGACAGGTCGGGAGCTAAGCGCTAAGCTGTCGAAGGGCCTATACGTGGTCAAGGGCGCGTATAAGTACCTGGTAGCGCAGGGTTTGGAGCACTTGCTGGGATTCAAGAGCATGAAAGAGGCGAGCAAAGACAGGCGTGTCCTGTTCGAGGCGGTCCAGCATTGGGTGGACGAGCCGGCGTAGTTGAACCGCGGCGTGTACACCATAGACTATATGCGGCTGCTCTATGCGCAGGCGGAGCGGCGAGAACGCGGCGTGGGCGGGCATCTTGGGCATGCGGCGGTCCGACTGTCGCTCTATTTGGCCTTGGTGTAGCGTATGTATTTCGAAGGAAGTAGTATGGGTGCGCGTGCTTAGGTGCTGCCACCATCCAACCTGTCTGTAAGTTGTATGTAACGTAGTCAGTCATGAGATGTGAACCGTACATACCCGGCCCCCTCATCGTTGACGTCGGAAATCCCTCCGCGATCAAGCTACACACATGCGTGTCGTTGGTGTTGCATGCCTAGAGTGTACGAACGCGGAGGACTGTCCTTCTAATGCCCTTCAGCGCGTCGGGTCATATAAGACTGCCACACAAGCACGGCAAACGTGCGTATCATACCGTCGCCGGGAGGGAAGCAGCTTACGTGAGCCCTGGATTCTCGACATTTCGTGTCGATATCCTTCTGTGACCATTCCCAGAGACGATATCGCCACCAAGGTCAGAAGAAACCGGGTCCCAGACATTGTGGATGAGCCACGTCTCATGATGCGCGTGCCTTTGAAATTTCTCGTCTGTCAAGGAAGACGTAGCGGCTGCTGCAGCACGTCTGTGGCGGTGGTGGTCAATGTCGTCGGCAACAAAGAACACGTTCTAGGGCTCACCGACGCGTCGCCGGCTATGGAGCCGCATTACGGCACTCGGCGAGTCATTCGAAGTGGTTCGGGAGTCACACCCGCTGCAGCAGTCTCGGTTGCGCAGCCTAGGATTAAGGACGATTGTGAGGCGCTTTCGAGAGTCCTGCGTTTGCAGCTGCAGATCGGGATGTTGCGATAATACTCGGAGGATTCCTGCAGAGAGCTTTGGGATGCATATTCTGAACAGGATGCAAAAGCTTTCCCATTAGTGCCACTGGGCAAACGCAAGAGAGGCAGCGGTGGCACAGGACGCATGCCATGCGAGCCGCGTGGCGGTCGTTCCCACGACGCGGTCACGGTACCGGGAAAGGCCAAATACGGCTAGCGCGCGCGACGACGGCCTCGGTGCGCGCGCCATATGATGCAGCTTCGCAATGCTTCTACATAATACAGTAAACTATCGATGAAATCCAGTGCAGTACAGTATATATACTCGTGCCTTGCGTTGTGCCACTGCCCAAGACTCCCCACCTCTTTCCCGCCTACTACCGCAGGTCAATCCCGTTCTCTCAGTCGCCTCCCACTCACCCTCACCTTCAAATCCATCGCACCCACCGTCCAGCAACTCTGGCCAAGGGCAGTGGTATACGCTCGTACACCTGTAACTGACGCGACCGATTCTGCAGTGTCGTACTCCTTTCGAACCGTAGGACTCATCCGACAACAAAGACATGGCCTCCCTCACCGAAGACTTCTCTGCTCTCCTGGAGGCGTTGGAGAAGGAACTGTTCCAAGCCCATCACGACGGCGTCGTCCACAACCCCCTCGGCGCCGCGTCCTACGTCTTCGAGAAGGAGCTCGTGAAGCCGCTACTCCGAATGTTAGGCCTCATCCCCGTGTCTGCGAAGCTTTCCAGCCTCAGCATCCCTTCCGCCGTCGACGGAGACGACGAGGACGCTTCGTCGGTCGGCTCAGACACGGACTCGGGCGTCTCCCTCACCCACGATAACACGACCTCTACCCTCTACATCCACATCGGCGCACAGCCGAACAACAGCCCGCACGCCGGTACCATCATCACTTTCGCCTTCGCCTTCCTCCTCGCGCGTCAGCTCCAACAGGATTACCCCAAACTCCGCGCTCGCGCGCTTGCAGCCTCCCCCTCCTCCGCCGACGCATCCCTTTGGGTCGACGAGCTCCGCGTCGTCGTCAAGCTCGACCTCGTCGACACCGCGCCCGACAGCACCCGCACCGAGGTGCAGGAGGGGATCGTGTACCAGCGCAGCCATCGTTCCACACGTGCCATGAACGCGTACCTCCCGGACTACGAGCAGCTCCTCGCCGAGCTCGACGCGTTCGTTGGCGGCGAGGTCAAGTACCAGATCGGGTACCAGGAGGACTTGATGCGCATGCCGGGCATGCGCGACGCCGTCCGCACCATCCTGCTCGACCGCGACCGGATCGCCGTAGAGCTCGCGCCCCAGCGCGAGGCCCTCGCCATGCGCAGCGCGTGCCCCCGGGAGGGGTGCGGCCTCGCCGAGAAGCATGGGGTGGAGAACAAGTACGTGGTCGGCCCCGAGTCCACCGCCATCACCTTTTACTGCCCGACGCACGGCCCCCACTCCATCACGCTCGAGAAGCCCGACGAGCTCGCGCGGCTCGAGCTCAACACCCCCTTGCGCAACCTCGCGCGCGCACTCGTCTATACGTCCGACACCGCATCCAGCCGCGTCCCCGGTCAGGCCGTCCCCACGCGCTTGCACATGCGCGTTACCGGGATGGACTACTCGGGGATGTACCAAGAGCAGCTGCTCTTCCGCCAACTCTCCAAGCTCCGGCGCGTCGCCGAGCCGGCGATGCGTACCGTGCTAGAGGAAGAGGAGAACCCCGTGTTCGTGTATGCGCCACTGATCACCGATTGGTCCGGCGCGAAGATGTCTAAGAGCCTGTACGTGAAGATGCACGCGTACCGCTACCTCGAGGGGCTCGACCGGAGCTACCTGCTCGAGTATCGGGGGATGTGCGAGCGCGGCAAGGACAGGCGTGTGCTGTTCAGGGCGGTTGAGGGCTGGGTGAAGCAGCCCGCGAAGCTGTTCCGGCCGTATAGCCTCGAGTATCTGCATATCTTGTTCGTTATGGAGGAGCTCCTCGGACGCGGTGCGGGCCCCGAGGACGTTGCGGCCTAGATACCCAACTGCTCCGTTAGTTTCGCTGGACCGTATGGAGAAGAATCGAGTGTATGTATGGCAGGGATCTGGATACCAAGATCATGATACGCTGGACCCGCAGGACGGGTCTGTTTAACCTACCACTTTGCGTGCCCTTTCGACGCCTATTGAACCAGGCGTGGAGTCCAGTGTGCGAACTTGAAGACCAGAGACGTAAACGGCGATCCTATCGTACAAGCTTGGAGGGTATGATATCTCAGCAGAACGAAAGCGACCGAACCGACAGAATGTACAAAGCGACCCCAAACCCAGAAACTCACTCGTTCCACCGCCGATGCCCTGCGCACGCGGTCAGAACACCTTCTCCATATCCTCTAGCGGGACCTCCTCCACCAGCCTCCTCGTCGCGTACCTCCACCCTTGCGGGACAGCGATATCGAACCTCTCCTTCAGCTCAGGCGTCGTAAGGGGCTTCTTTAGCCGGTAGAGGCCCGTGACGGGGTAGCCGTACTTGGACTGCTTGAGCCCGGCGTCGAAGTCGTCGTTGCCGATCCCAGAGGGGTCGTTGACTTCCCCAGGTACTTTGGGTCTGGTAGTTTGCATGACGTATCTGAAAGGAGGGAGGAGGGGAAGGGGTGAGTGAGGTGTCGGCGCTGACGGGTGATAGGTGCAGTAACTGTCGGCGTTGGCGTGTAGAGCGCTCCTTGCGACGTCCAAGCGACAGAATCACTCACGGGGTGGATTGACACGTCCAGATACCCTCGACGAGGAGATGATTCGCGCGACGCGAGTCGTCCCTCCGTTAGAGCCACCCCATCGCGTCGTAGCTTCCTCAACCACTGAAGCGGGGAGTACCACTCACGTTATCGCAGACGTCGGCGCGGTCTCATACAGCCACAGCCGCTTTACAGAGTCCTTCAGCTTGTACTTCCGGTACTCGTGGTTCTTCTTCCGCTCCGAGATGAGCTTCGTGAACTCGGGCTTGATCGACAGCACGACATCCGTCTCCGCGCGCTCCTCGTCGCCTGCTTTCGCTTTTCCCTTCTTCTTGCTCTGCCCACTCCCGCTCGCAGGTGTCGGCAGGGACTGGACGCGTCTGATTGTCGACGCGTCGGACGCGGACGTGGTCGTAGACGCGGAAGCGGTCGCAGCTTTGGCTAGTTTTGGAAGTGCGGGCTTGCTGAAGCTGAAGAGCGTAGTTTGTCGTAGGGGCCCCTTGACTGATCTTTCTGCGGGCATTAGTAGAGACGGAAGGGATGAGGAAATGAAGCGCGTGATGAACGGGAGAGGTGGTGGAAGGACGTCAACCGCAAGACGCGTCTCGCGTGTCCGACGCGCGCGATTGTGGCTGCAGTCTACGAGCGCCTACATATTTGACCATCGCGGGCCAAACTACGAACGGTACCGTTTCGAATTCTCTGCCACTCGACGCACATATGCATTGAACGACGCCGATTCTTTGGCGTGACACAAACAAGACCGAGTGCATGGATGATCAATGATAGTCGAACGATCCCCACATCCTCGTAAGCCACTTGAGCTGCCTAACGTACCGGGTTCCGCAGACGAAGGGAATCAAAGCCTGCCAGAACTTGTCCTCCGTCCCGCTGACAACAGGTCTCTCGTTCTGTATAGTCATCGTCGCATACTCGAACCACGGAGGGTAGTAGCCAGCCCAGGTCCAGTCCACGAGCCAAATACGACCATTCCTGTCCATCATGATGTTCCGTAGTTTGAGATCCTGGTGGGTCAGAACAAGTGGCTCGGAGTCGTCAAATAGGTCCTTCCGTGCAGGGTCGTCCTGCGGCACGTCTTCATTTTCGAGCGCCATGTGATGGCATTGGTTGAAGAATGCGGACATTTCAGCGTATGACGCGAACGGTCCGCGAGACGACTGCACCTGTCCGAAGACAGGCGACTCGCATATCCGCACCTGCGTGCTCAAAGGGCCGGGCGGTGTCCCAGGGGGTGCCTGAGTCAGGCGGCGGAGCTGGCGGATGTAACGCCGCAAGGTGAACGCGACGAGAAGCTTGCGCCATTTAGACAACGTGGGCCACGCCTGCGCGAGCGTTGGGCCCTCGATGTAATCCATGACAATGAGGAAGCCCCCCTCCCAATTGATAACACGGCGGTCGCGTGGGACGGGGATCATCGTCTTAGCGAAGGCCAGGTCGAGCGCGTTGGCCTCAGAGGCGTCTGGCGGGTCTTCTTCCAAGTCTTTGGACGGCTTTGCGACGGTGCCAGGCGTCAATCTGACGACGCCGGCGATGGAGTCTATTACAGGAGCGGTTTTCCGCAGCTCGAGGAGCTGCTCGTCGCTCAATCCGTCTACGTCGGAGGGCTGAAAGAAAGTGACTACAGTCAAACGACACACTCACTGGATACAGGCCCGGACTACTCACAAGGAGGCTCTTCTCGGGCCTTTTGAGTCGCACAATAACCATAAGAACGGTGTCCAGTGCATCCGTGATTGTCTCGAAGAGAGAGTAAAGCAGCCATTGGCGCGTGCTGCGGGTGGGAGAGTACATGGCTTGGTTCTGGTTCAGATCGAGTCTGTTGAAAGGTGCATCCGAGTCGGTGAGAGTCTACATTACGGTTTGCAAACCATCTGGGCTATTAGCCGAGGTGATGTTTGCAAACCGGCTTCTAATGTAATGCATAATATATGTAATGCATAATATATGTTATTCATAATCTATGTGACTAGTGCTCCAGCTAATGTCTTAGGCTACCTACTTACAAGAAGATGGTAGACGGCTCTATTCCGTGAGGCCACGGCCCCGACAATGGCAACAATTTTGCACTTTCCTACTACTTCAGCTGAGCGAAGCCGACAGAATTTGAGTCGAACGAGAAGGCAGAGTACACGTTCTTCATGAAGCTGAATGGCCGCAACATCAGCGTGGCATTCACCAATCGACCGCGAATCAAAACGCACCTATCCCCTAACAACCAAGTGTTCGTCCCCAGACCCAGGTCCACGCCGGCGATCGCGCCGATACACCGCGTGCTACTGGCCTTCCCGAAGTTGAAGTTCGCAGCAGAGATCGTCCACGTCCTCCCGCCCCAGTTGAAGCCGACGTTCGCGGGCACGGAGCTGCACGGGAACGAGTAGAAACCGTTCTTCTGGTCGTACAGCTGAGACCCGGGGATGGACTTGTAGAGCGTGGCGACATCGTTCGGCGGGCCGTAGATGATCGTCGTGCCCGAGTCGATGATCGTTTGGAAGCCGGAAAGGACGGTCTGCAGGGTTGGTTAGCGTGACGAAGGAACGAGGGGGTGAGGACGCTGCCGTACGGTCGAGCCCAGGAGGAGGCTAGCACCAGGGACCTGCCAGAATCCAGACCCGGTGACTTGGTGGTACTCGATCGCGCCGGTGTACAGCTTCGTGTTGGTGCCGCCGAGGTAGAGTTCGGAGCCCGACTTCGCCAGCTTGAACCCGAAGACGCCACTCTTCACCGCCCCCTGCGTCTTCGCCGTATTGAAGAACGGGCTCTGGCGCAGGTTCGAGATCGCGGGGAACGCCATCCCGAGCAGCCCATCCCTCGCCTCCGAGCCAAATCGGTCCGAGATCGTGTTCACTGGGGAGAAGTACTGGTTCTTCGCCGTGATGCCTGCGACGGTGACGGTGTCGGTGTAGACGGGCCCGGTGACCTGCGAGCCGTCGGCGTACTGGATGGAGAACGTGCCGTCTTTGCGGACGCCGGTGGTCGAGGAGGACGGCTTGTACTTGGCCTTCTTGCTGCATGCGGAGATCGTGCAGTTCACGGACGGCACCCAGAGGTCGGCGGAACCAGCTAGAGAGAACCTAATGTGAGGTAGGATCAGGAGAAGGGTGTGAGGGAGAGACGGACTGTCGAAGTCGATGAGGAAGTTCTTAAGGGGTGTGCCGATGCTGATAGTGCCTGCCCAGTACTCGTCGCCGCCTTCGTCAGTGAGCTTCTCCGCCTGACGTTTTTGAGAGGGCGGGTCGTAGTGAGCGACGGGCATGATCTCCGCACCCTACAAAGGAGGAGACGTCAGAATGTGCGTTGTGCACTCAGGATAGAGTGAAGTAAGTACGTCATTGAAAGCCTCCCGGCCTATGTTGTGCTCGAGGTTGATCATGTTCTGTCGGTGCTTGCTACACAGCGAGACGTGTGAGTATGGCGTATCTGGAGATACGATGTGCGACATACTTGCGGTCATAGACGACCTGTTGGATGGCGCTCTCGTGGTCGAACCAGCCGTCCTCGGTAGTCATACCATTGCGCTTCTCAAAGGGGACAGGGACGCCGAGTCCCTCAACAACCGGAGACGCCCTCGTCGAGAGGACAAGCGCAAGAGTGATCAAGCTGGTCTTGACGAACATTGTGAGGAATTTCTACAGTACGAAGGTAGTGGAAGGAACAAGTCGTTGGATGATGGGTGACTTCGAGCGGCCAGCAAGGCTGCTTATATGCTCCTTGGACCCACTTCCGCCCTCCCCGTCCAGGCCTGTGAGAGGAGGACAGACCGGCGACGGTATACTGGTGTGTCAAGATATTGCTACGCCCGCCAAGGCGTAGGAAAATCGGACCGCTGTCTGGCTTCCGCTTTGGAAGCAGGGGACCCGCGCACCATGGAAGCGACGGGCAGGTACGGCAATCCGACGGTTGAATATATCCGCCGGGGTTGAGCGTCGATGAGGCGGGTGAGGCTCCACCCCGGCTATGTCCAAGGCTGGCTCTTCGCGGACGGAATATTTGCCCATCCAGTGGCAGCAACGGATGTGTGAGGTCCTTCGACACTTCAAGTGCGAGCATCCGCTGGTGGAGCCGCTGCGATACCGATCGGGACCACGACCGATAGGCGACGGCCTGGCCTGAGTTCGCAGGGGCCTCGTGAGAGAGAAAGTGAGAGTGAGTGAGAGATTGTCACTGCACCGGTGGTCTGATCGATTCAAACGCTGGGCCTGTGGTTACCATGTACCGGCGTGCTGAACGTATAGCATACCAGACGGTGAACATCCCGAATGAATTGCCTCCCTCCAACTCCCGTACCACTCAGAAAGCGCCACAAGAAATAAATTGCAATCGCGACCGGAGGTGTTCGCTGCGTGCTCGAGGCGTATCAACGGTTGACCGAGACCCAGGTACGGAGAAAAATGCGTCTGCAATTATGCTGTCCCTAGCACCACGCAGGTACGACGCTCGAGCTCGAGCGACGAAACGTGAAACAGCCGTGTACGAGGTGCGCTGTAGCTCTCTAGAGTCATCGTCAGCGTGAGCCAATAGGAAGGAGTGTAGACGGATGTTTGACCACACCCGTTGCTTTGTACCAGGGCTGCAACGCTGGGGAACCGAGCAAGGGCTCCACCCCGCACGGCGGATGTAGTCAAGCCGCTTAATCGAGCATCCACTCCCGCGCGCCCCTGCTCGACGCACGCGCGCTGCAGCAGCGAGTAGGATCCGGGGCTACTGGTTTTCGTTTTCGAGAGCCGCCCGGATGCGCAGCGGACGAAAAAGTCGGCCGTCAGCATGTGTACGCTCGTGGCCAATGACCTTGGAGAATAGCGGGACCTATCGATATCGTAGCGTTTGTCTCGTCCGCGTGCGGCCGCCTGCAGAATGCCGCTACACTGTTACACAAGACTAGCGGCCATCTGACGGCGAGGAGCAAGTCTTATGTGGCTTCAAAGGGCCTTCCGCCATCTTGTAGGATCTTGTGTAGTCTCAGGACTTGTGCGTCGGTACCGAGAGCGGGTCCCGAGGACCGAATGAAGGCCGAATGCGGTCACAATGCGGGGTAACAGGAGACAACGTTTCTGCGGAAAATTGCGACACAGCTGGGCGGCGAGCAAGGCACAGCGGTGGCTGTGGAACACAGGAGGTCGGTAGCGAAGAATGCTCCCTGCCCCGGGCGGCGACGCGCGCCTCACGCAGTCGGCCGACGCGCACGACGGCCCCATGACTCTGTGGCGCGCGGGGGGCCCGCGCGATGCATTTTAGCACGCGCGATGCCTGGCGACGGACTCACTCGACTTTCATCCCGCTCTCATCCTCTGGCGCGACGACGACGACGACGACGACGACGACATTGTCCAGGTCGGAACAAGACATGGTCAGAACAAGGACGCGCGCACGCCCCATCTGGGAAGACAACACCCACAACAAAGATGAGATCGCCGGCTACAGCCGCGCGGCGTCTAACCAAGAACAATGGCCCTTCATCTGGAGCGTGCACCTCACCACTTCTCGCCGCCCTCCCTCTCCCTCCTCATCGACGTCGACTGCGACCTCCAGTTCACCCTCGACGTCGTCCGCCCCGTTCCACTCGCAACGTTTCACGCGCAGCGCGCGCCGGACGTTCGCATTCATGATCAAGAGAATGGCATCCAAACTCCATCTGGGTCACAACAAGCACCCCGACTCGTCCGCCTCCTCCTCCGCCGCCTCCTCGTATACCTCCACCCTCTCCCTTGAGCATCGGGCGTCGATATCGACCGAGCGTACATCTCTCCACGAATGGGTCAAGACCCAGGCCGAGGTCCTCCAGCAGCAGGACAGGTCCCCACAGCCTCAGAGCGAGTCGATCGAGGTCCGCCGGTCAAGAGGATCGTATCGCCTCTCCGACTTCATCATCCAGCGCACCCTCGGAACCGGTAGCTTCGGCCGCGTGCACCTCGGTGAGTACTCTACCATACGCCCGTAGAGCTTACATCCTAGCCCGCGGGTACACCTGCCGTGGGATGCATGCATTATGGGCGCTAAGCACTAGCACCTCTCCCAAGCATCGCGCTAACCCTCTGCTCCGTTAGTGCGGAGCAAACACAACCTCCGCTTCTACGCGATCAAGGTCCTGAACAAGGAAAAGATCGTGCGGATGAAGCAGGAGTCGCACACGCGCAACGAACAAATGATGCTGCAAGCGGTCCAGCACCCGTTCATCATCAACCTCTGGGGCGCGTTCCAGGACACCGCGAACCTGTACATGGTCATGGACTTTGTCCCCGGCGGCGAACTCTTCACCCTCCTCCGGCGATCGAACGTCAGTTCCGGGCCGCCCTCACTTGCTTCGCCGCCATGCTGACCGTCTCCACCCCTACCATCTCTATAGCGTTTCCCGGACCCCGTCGCAAAGTTCTACGCGGCCGAGGTCGCGCTAGCGTTGAACTACCTCCACTCGAAAGACATCATTTACCGCGACCTAAAGCCGGAGAACATACTGCTCAACTTTGACGGACACATCAAGATCGCCGACTTCGGCTTCGCAAAGTACTGCACAACAACCGCGTGGACGCTGTGCGGGACCCCCGACTACCTCGCACCCGAGGTGAGTTTTGCTCGCGCCCGCCGTATCATTCACAGATGTCTGACAGCATGGAACCAGATCATCGGGAACGCGCGATACAACAAGAGCGTAGACTGGTACGCGCTCGGCGTGCTCATTTTCGAGATGCTCTCGGGGCTTCCACCGTTCCACGAGCCGGACATCTCGCCCGTCGTGTTGTACGAGAAGATCGCGCAGGGCCCCGCGTGCATCAAATGGCCCGCGTTCCACCCAAACGCAACGGACCTCATCCTCAAGTTCATGGAGCGCGACCCGTCAAAGCGCTTCGGAAACCTGCAGCACGGCGCGGGCGACGTGTTCGCGCACCCATGGTTCCGCGAGGTCGACTGGAAGAAGTTGTTGAACCGGGAGATCACCGCGCCGTATCTGCCGCGGATAGCGAGCGACGGCGACGCCAGCGCGTGAGTCTCTATACACCTATGCAACTGCCGCGGACCAGTGCTGACGGTGCGAGGTGCAGATTTGAACGATACCCAGAAGACAACGCAGCGGCGCAATACGGCAAGAGCACGCCCGACCCCTTCGGCGACCGGTTCCCCGATTTCGAGTACACCGACTCATGATAGGTCTCCCCTCGGGTCCTCATCCGCCGCCGCCGTCCTTCCCTCTCGTCTGTCCCTTGGCTGTTACGTTTGCTCTGCGGGATACCCTGTCTGTACCTATCCCATCTGCCCCCCGGATCTGTAGTTCTCTCGTGTCGTTGTCGTTCTGGTTACCCATCGTCGCTTTCGACTACCACCCCCCACCGCCGGACTTTGTTGTTTCTATCGTACCTGTACAGTAGGATATCCTTGGCGCCGCATCTGATCATGTCTTGTCGACCACGATCTGGTGAACAAAAGATACGCAGCGCGTGCGCTGTCTGTTCCCATTCTATCATCTTGACCGTGAATTTGAGCGCCCTGCGCTCTTGGAGACAGAAGTTACACGACTCCTAGGAAGACGCGAACTTCACTAGTGTAGGGTTCCAACGGCCGCCTACGCTCCAAAGGGCAGCTTACTCGCTGTATATGGCAGCAGCAAATATTTCACCTTGCCAGGTTAAAAAAAAAGGAAGCAAGCTAGGGCCTATGACGCTGACGACATCTGCGATACAAACTTGAATCAAACCATGTGCTACCCTCCGGGAAGTATGCGCTAGTGGCTGCTATAGTTCACCCTCTCAGGATACCCTGTGGACCGACCGGCCCGAGGCGGGACCGCATGTCGCGTCGACGCGTCGAGTGACGGGCGTCTATGTTGCGACGCGTCTTTCTACTCCTACCACTGCGAGTACTGCGAAACCGAAACCCTTGCAAGTTGCTGCTGTTTCCAGGATCTCTTGCTTCCAGTAGCGGCTGCTTCTTCTTGATTTGAACATTCTGTCACTGTACTATCTTTCTCCATCTGAGGATTCTGCTATCCTGCCAGCATGGAACGCTCTGCTGCGGCATCCCGTGCCCTCCTCTGCCCGGAGATCCTGGTGGAAATATTCGACTATCTAACGCCTGGAAGACCCCTGGACGAGAATGCTCTCCCAAAAGACCGTGTACGAAGGCGCGAAGCTCAGCGGACACTTGCTCGTGCAGCCCGAGTTTGTCACGCCTTCTCCGGGCCTGCGCTCAGCGTGTTGTGGCGGGTGACGGACGGCCTCGTCTCGCTGCTGTCCATTCTGCCGTCTTTCACTCGGCATGCGGACAAGTCCTACGTGAGTTCCTCTATATTTGACACACATAGTCCGAACCCGGAACCTATGACAGTGTCGGGGAATGCGCGGTACCCGAACTTCCACACAGAACGGGCCGTCTCTTGCCTCTTCAGGTTGTTCAAGCATGTCATAAGGTGTCCTGACGCTGTGAAAGGCTTTGGAATTTGGGATATCTGCCGAAAAAGCCGCGGGAGGATTATCATCGCTAACATTTCTCCCCGATCTCCCAGGTGCTCACGCGAGATGTGAGCGACGCAGAGTGGGCTCGCTTCCAGGAGTATGCATGGCGCGTCAGAGAATTATACACCTCCGGAGATAAACATATATCACCGTGGGTGTGGACATTTCTTTCAAGGAGGTGCACCGCGGGATTCAGCCTCATCCCTCAACTCCAACGACTCGAATCGCTCCGAGTCTCCGCGTCAGAACCTGGCCGTATCGTCCTGCTCACCCCGACGCTGCGACATCTCGTGCTTTCGGTAGAACCGGCTCTGTCAGGAACGGAAGAAGCCCAGCACATCATCACCACAGTCATGGAGGTCGCGCAGAAGGTCTGCATCCCGCACCTCGCGAGCCTCCGCATCACCAGTCATGGCTACCTCACGGCGTCCATGCAGCCTGTCCTCCCACCCTGGCCGCAGCTGTCGCATCTGCAAGAGCTGGAGATTATGACATCGTTCCTCCTGGATGCAGAGATCCTCCAAACACTGTCGGGCTTCTCCGGCCTCCGCAAACTCACGGTCTCCGCAAGGCTGCTTTTCGACGTGACTGCCCTTCCGATCACCCGGCCGAGATCACCCTTTTCAGCCCTACGGGACCTGAAGATCATCGGCGCTCCGCGCGTATGCGCCATCTTCCTGGAGGCAGTCGCCCCGGTACAGCTCGACTCACTTGCTCTCAGATTCACAGAGTGGCACCTTATGCCGCAGGACGACCCCGAGCTGGCGCTCCTCATGGCGGCGCTCACGACGACTGCCACGCGCGCTCTCAGGCGCCTCGAGTTCGCCTTCGCGTCGTACCAGCTCCCGACCAGCCTCCTCGAGGTCGTGCAGCCTGCGCTCGCGCTCGATGGGCTCACGCACGTCACGTTCCGCATGGACAAGCTGCAGGACTCGCTGCCCGTGACGGACGCCGCGCTCTGCACCATGGCGCAGGCATGGCCGAACCTTGTCGACTTCGAGATGAGCTTCGGCGAGTCGGACGGGGACGAGGAGGACCTTGCTATCGACGACCCGCCCTCAGCGCAGGCACTCATCCTGTTCGCGCAGCGTCATCCCCGGCTTGTGCGCCTCGTGTGGCCGTATGTGTGCATGACGGAGCCGTTTGGGCTGCCCGAGCTGAGGACGGTGCCGTTGCTGGATCATGGGCTGCAGGTGTTCCGGACGTCGCTCGTGGAGAAGGACGGGCTGCCGAAGCATCGCGCGTATGCCATGCTGTTGGACCGCTTGTTCCCGAACCTCGACTTGTCGGACGCGGATGCGCAGTACCCGGGGACTAAAATGATGTATTATCGGGAGAGGCATCAGAATTGGCACGACGTCGAGCAGTTGTTGCTTGCCATTCAGGATGGGAGGAGAGGCGCGCATCGCCTGCCGGTGTCACCCTCTGCGCCGATTCAGGTTGCGGCAGTAGAGGATGTGGCGGCCGGGAACGGAGATGCTTAGTAGCTTGTATCAGTCAGATGTACCGATGCTCTTGGTGTCACTCGCCAAGGAAGTAGACCCAATCCTGCACTCCCGATGCTCTCCTGCTCTTGCTGGTTCCCTTATAATAATATACCACATACTTGCCTATTCATGTTAGTCTTCTACGCCCCTCGTCATCCGCCGCCCGTGTTCTCCCAGAAAGGCCCAGATTGAGGATAGCATACATGTACCTCTAGCGCTAGCTAGATACCACCTTCCGAGAAGGGCGCATCTGCAGTCTGAACTCTGCAACCTCCCTCCCAAGCGTCCACCTCCTTGGTCCTCCCAGCCCCAACCCAATGGACCCTCACGTCCTCATCCCAGCGCTCGACCACAGTCTCCTCGCGTGCATATGTCGAGTACTCCTGACCGTCAAACGCCCTCCTGAGCGGGGTGTCCCAGTTCCAGGTGCACGTCCCCATCCCGCGCTTGTTGCGGAGGAACTCCGCGCGCGTCGTGATGAGCCGGTTGCATATTCGCGCTCGGAAGGCGTTCATGCGGGTGCCGACGAGGCACACCCCCGTCGCATCCTCAGATAGGTCGTCCTTCTCCGTCTTTGATGCAGACCGCCGCGAGAACACGAGGAACATCTCGTCCACCATCGACGAGGACACCCACTCGAGCAGGATCTCGACGTGATGCACCGGTCGCCCCGCCACCTTCAGGAACGCATCGACGCGCTGTATGAGGACCTGCGCGGGCTCGTCCGTGTACGGGTCGCGCGAGAGGCGGGTGAGCGGATACACGCGACACGCGAACATCCCATGGGCCCGCGCGAGGTGCTTCCCAAGGAGCGCTTGGTCCGATGCGCATAAGGTGAGCGTGTCCAGGTGCGCGGAGGACGTGATCACGGTAGGCGGGTCGGCGGGGCTGCCACAGCAGGGGACCCGGGTTTGTGTGTGGCGTGCGCTGACGTTGGAATGTTTCGGAGGGGTGTCGTGCGTGGTGGACTCGAAGCCATTGTCGATGTGCTCGGAGTGCACAAAGCTCTCTTCCGAAGCAGAGCCGCTGACGTCCTGGAGGGTCGTGGCGGGTCTGTTCCTCAAGAGCGTCCTTCAAAGGCCCGCACGATAGGCTGAGATGGAGGCTGCCAGAGACGCTCAGGAGGAGGAGCAGCCGAGAGTGTATACGCGAGCATGCTGGTGAGGTACATTCGAGCTTGAGCAGGTCCAGAGTCGCCAGGACAGTGTGGAGGACGAGGACGGTTCTCCAGAACATTGCAGAGTATGCTCGGATACGTTTGGTCAGAAGTGGGATGTCTGGCTTTGTAGCGACTCCGGTATAGGCACTTAGTGGGTGTAAGATAGTGATTATATAGCCAGGATGTAACCTGAGAATGATATTGATGGAGTAGACGAGAAAGACAGTGTAGTGAAACTTGGAGTCGTGGTGCAAGACAAGAAAAGCGCTCACATGACAGGTTGCCCTCGACAGAACTGTCGTATTTCCACGATTGGCCACAAACCAACCACGGTCCACACACGAGCGGCGGGTGAAGAGCAGCCCCTCCCGCAAAGGGCATGACGCGACATGGCACGATCACGTGAGCGCGCGCGGCATACCCCGACAAGACCGAGGTCCCCGAGAAGTTCATACAGCTTAAGCTTTATGCTGAAGGTGTAGAATCCACTTGTGGATAAAGCAAAGGATATGTACAGGAAGACTCTTGAGCCAGCAAGAGTGTCAGCATCTCATGATACGTGTGCTCGAATGGGCCCGCTGTTTACGCTAACAAGATCATCGCGGGTTCGAGTGTACATTCAAAGTTGTCAGCAGAAAGCGATAGCCAAACGGTATCGTACACACAAACCACCCTCCAATCCTGAAAGCATTAATGCTCAAGGTTGAAGGGGAGGTCCCACAAAAAGACTTCCGACACGGGGAATCGAACCCCGGGCTATCGCGTGAGAGGCGATAATGTTAGCCACTACACCATATCGGATTGGTATATCAATTGTAGCTTACCTTCAAATAAAGATTCAGAGTAGAGAGTGGCCCCCTCGCCCTTCCCTTGGTGCGACCACCAGCTGGGAGCGTACCATGCGCGAGAACACACTAGACAGTTTCGAGGCTGACCGGGACCCATAGTACTTAGCTGGAGGCGGGAGGCGGTCGGTTACGACCAAGATCTAAGTACTTAGGGGTTAGTTAGTCGAGGCTGCAGGGCTTGACGAATTGGGTGGATCGTCGGAGGGGGCCATGATTCTTGCGCGGAAGATACATATATACTGTATATGGCCATGGCAGCTACGCTTCAAGCTGACCCATTCGACTGTCAACGACTCGGGAGTTGTGTCTCTTTGCCGCGAGTGAAGCACCAGCGGGTGACGTCCATGGCCCGTGAAAGAAAGAAAGTGATCCGAAAGCGAGCGACGAGCGTCACAATTGGGGAAGAGAGAGCGCGGCGAGTCGAGGAGCGGGGTAAATCACAAGGGCGGCCGGTGCATAACCGACGAAGGTCACACGGCGAAGGGATGACAACATACCTCTGCATGCTGTCCAGCGACGTTCATGCCCCGGTACAAGCTAGAACTCTTGCGCTCCATGTCGGATGGTCGGTTAGGCTGTCTAGCGGTGTTGAGGAGTCGAGGCTCAGTGAGGAGCTCGTGAGTGCAGCCTAGGTGTAGTGACCGCGGCCACATCGGATGACAGCGCGAGAGCAGACGACATGTTTTGAGCCCCCATCAACGGGGAGTGCGGGGCATAACGGGGGCAGAGCGGGGTAGAGCGCAGGCGAGGGGAGAGCGGAAAGAGAGCGGAGGGGGTTGCGGTAGTCCGGAAAAGACGGAAAGGCGAGGCGAGTGCGGGGCCCAGCGGGGGTGGCTGCTGCTCCCCGCACTCGCTGCAGGCCAAGCACATTCACATGTCTTGCGCCGAGGCCGACTGCCACTCGCAGCGTTCCTGCTCTCTCTCCGACCGACTGCTCTCGGTCCCCGCCCTCCCGATCCCTGTCACGCCGCTCGCAGCCCCTCTTCAAATATGCTCCCCCCTCCTGCCCGTCCCCCGCTTCCCCTCCCCCTCCCTCCTCTCGCACATACCTCCCAGGACGACGCTCTCGCGTCCATTCTACACCTGAGCTCGCCAAGCCGCTGGTCACCACACCCGATCTCGCGGTGCGTGCGACGCCTCTCTCGGAATGCAACAGGAGCTCGCCCTGACTTATAGCCGTCTTGACTCACACAGCCCTCCCCTCACTCACCTTCGCGCTGCTACACCCTGCTTTCGCTCTCAAGAGACATCCGTTCAGACTGCATACACGTAGCATACCGACATGGCTTCGCGGACCGCGGATAAGAAGCCCGTAGGCTTCGCGACACAGCTCACAGCAGGAGGGATCGCCGGTGCAATGGAGGCAGTACGTCCTTTTCGTGCCCGTCGTCGCCTCGTTTGACTGACTGTATGCGTCGGCCTAGCTCTGTTGCCAGCCCCTAGACACCATCAAGGTCCGCATGCAGCTCTCCAAGTCTGGGCGCGCACCAGGAGTGAGTCTCGCTCGTCCGCTCAGTATAACGCGACTCTGCTTCTGCACATGAAGCGGCGGTCCTTGCGTGCTGCGTGCTCGTGCACGGTCTGGGGGATCGACGTGCCCCTGCAATGACGTCATGCGCCCTCCGTGCGCGAAGCAGCGCGTCGCGCTAGCAGTCCTCCCAGCGGTGCGGGCAGTCCTTCGAGGATGCGCCCTTGGTGCACAGGGCCCTGCAGGCATCCGTGCACCCCGTCGATATCCGACCCATTCGCCTTATCCACTTGATGCTGACGCTAATCCGCTCTCGCCACAGACCAAACCGCGCGGATTCCTCGCCACGGGCGCCATGATCGTCCGGCGCGAGACCCCGCTCGCGCTCTACAAGGGGCTCGGCGCCGTCCTGGCCGGGATCGTGCCCAAGATGGCGATCCGCTTCGCGAGCTTCGAAAAGTACAAGGCTTGGCTCGCGGACAAGGAGACCGGCAAGACGAACGTCGGGAACATCTTCCTCGGTGCGCCTCCTCTCCCCCGCTTTCTCCCCCTAGCCCGGGCAGGCACAGTCAGACGACTGACCACATACTGGGTGAACAGCGGGCCTCGGCGCAGGCGTCACCGAAGCGGTGCTGGTCGTCACGCCGATGGAGGTCGTGAAGATCCGGCTGCAGGCGCAGCAGCACTCGCTCGCGGACCCGCTCGAGGTGCCGCGGTACCGCAACGCGGCGCACGCGGTGTACGCGATCGTGCGCGAGGAGGGCTTCAGCGCGCTGTACCGCGGAGTGACGCTCACCGCGCTCCGCCAGGCGACGAACCAGGGCGCGAACTTCACCGCGTACCAGGAGCTGAAGAAGCTGGCGCACAAGTGGCAGCCGGAGAAGCAGGACCTGCCGTCGTGGCAGCACATGGGCATCGGGCTGATCAGCGGGGCGATGGGCCCGTTTTCGAACGCGCCGATCGACACGATCAAGACGCGTACGTTTCCGTTTCCCTTCTGCTGCTGCGGTGCAGTCTTTGATCGTAAGGAGGAGTGCTAACGCGGCGTGCTCGCGCATGACAGGTCTGCAGAAAGCGGAAGCAATGCCCGGGCAGAGCGCGTTCCAGCGCGTGGCGGCGATCGCGGGCGAGATGTGGCGGCAGGAAGGGTTCCGGTCGTTCTACAAGGGCATCACGCCGCGCGTGCTGCGCGTCGCGCCCGGCCAGGCGATCGTGTTCGCGGTGTACGAGCGCGTGCGGCGCATCATGGAGACGCTGCAGGGGAGCTCGGAGGACCGGATACATAGTGAATGAGAGACGGTGTAGGAGGGGAAGTGGTGGTAGAAGGAGGCTATATCCGGCTTGGTTCAGGATTGGAGGGTGGTTTATGTGTACGATACCGTTTGACTATCGCTTTCTGCTGACAACTTTGAAAGTACACTCGAACTCGCGATGATCTTGTCAGCGTCAACGGCGCGTCCATGCGATCACGTATCATGAGATGCTGACACTCTTGCTGGCTCGAGAGTCTTCCTGTACATATCCTTTGGTTTATGCACAAGTGGATTCTGCACCTTCAGCATACAGCCGTATGAACTGCTCGGGGACCTCAGCTTCGTCGGGGTACGCCGTGCGCGCCCACGTGACCGTGCCACGTCGCGTCGCGGAGGCTGCGCTTCACCCGCCGATCGTGTGCGGACGGTGGTTGGTTTGCGGCCGATCCCGACCCAGGGGGAATTCAGCAGAAACAGGACAGTTCTGTCGAGGGCAACCTGTCATGCGAGCACTTTCCTTGTCTTGTACCACGCTGTCTTTCTCGTCTACTTCATTGATATCATACTACATCCTGGCTACATAATTCCAACTATCCTACACCGACTAAGTGCCTATACTGAAGTCGCTATCAAGCCCGACTTCTGCTTCTGAACTAACGTATCCGAGCATACTCTGCAATGTTCTGGAGAACCGTCCTCGTCCTCCACACCGTCCTGGCGACTCTGGACCTGCTCAAGCGGGAGTGCACCTCGTCAGCATGCTCGCGTATACACTCTCGGCTGCTGCTCGTCCTGAGCGTCTCTGGCGGCCTCCATCTCAGCCTATCGTGCCGGCCTTTGAAGGACGCTCTGCGTCGATCCAGCCGAGGGTCAATGCGAACCTTGGTGACCACGGTCAAGCTCGTCATCGTCGCAGTTGCGGTCATCTGGGAGCTCTGGGAGCCTAGCGGGAGGGAGCTCAGACGCGCCGAGCGGGTTCGGTATTCGGCGGTACGTACGTCCGCATTTGACTCCACGAGTGGCGTTCGGAGATCCTGAGACGAGAGGTCGCCCGCCTAGGCGGATCAGACTGCAGTGCCATCGGCGGACCGCCTCCCGCCAGGTTATTGGATAGGGAATTGGAGCGGAGGGGATCCTGCGGGGGTGCGTCGCCCTGCGGATCTCTGACTAGCCCCTCATTTACGCTTTAGATCCTCCTAGCTGCTCGGATACCGGAGGAAGAGACCTGCCACGGCGCTCCAGGACGTCAGCAGCTCTGCTTCGGAAGAGAGCATCGCGCACTCCGAGCACGTCGACAACGGCTTCGAGTCCGCCACGCACGACACCCCTCTGAAACACCATAACGTCAACTCAGGCCACGCACATCCCCGCATCCCTCGCTGTAACTTCGCGGAGCCGCCCACGGCGATCGACTCCTACGCGCGCCCGGACGCACTCACCTTACGCGCATCGGACCAAGCGCTCCTCGGGAAGCACCTCGCGCGGGCCCATGGGATGTTCGCGTGGCGCGTGTATCCGCTCACCCGCCTCTCACACGACCCGTACACGGACGAGCCCGCGCAGGTCCTCGTACAGCGCATCGATGCGTTCCTGAAGCCGGCGGGGCGACCGGTGCATCACGTCGAGATCCTGCTCGAGTGGGGGTCCTCGTCGATGGCGGACGAGACGTTCCTCGTGTTCTCGCCGCGGTCCGTTCTGGGTGAACACGACAAGCCGGGAGGAGCTGGAAGGGAGATTCGTATGGTTGGCACCCGTGTGCACGCCTTCAGAGCGCGGGTATGCAACCCGCTCACCACGTCGCCCGCGGAGTTCCTCCGCAACAAGCGCGGGATGGGGTCGCGCTGGACGTGCACCTGGAACTGGGACACCCCTCTCGGGAGGGCGTTTGACGGTCAGGAGTACTCGACGTATGCGCGGGAGGAGACGGCGGTCGAGCGCTGGGATGAGGACGTGAGGGTCCATTGGGTTGGGGCTGGGAGGACCAAGGAGGTGGACGCTTGGGGGAGGGAGGTTGCAGAGTTCTCCTGGCCTTGTGCGAGGGCCGAGGGGGAGGAGGAGTCAGACTGGAGCGACGATGAGGAGGGCGATGCAGAGGATGCGTGGGACTCGTGCACGGACTTCAGCTCCTCCGAATCGGACGGAGTCGACTGGGAGGAGGTCCAGGACGTGTTGACTGCTTCGCCTGCACCGGAGGTCCCGCCGGCGGTGGTATCGACCGCCGACACTCTGGAGACGTCTCCCAACGCGCCCGGCGTCGCGGCCGATGCACCGCCGCGCAAGTCGTTCGCCCCGTGGGTCGAGAGCGACGACGACGAGTCCGACTCCGAGGAAGTCGTCCTCTACCCCCGCAACCGTGCCCCCATGGAAGAGGACGACCCCGAAGAGGTCATCCTCTACAAGGTACCGCGCACGCCTCTCGCCGTCTACCCGCCCACCCTCTCTTCCCCCGCTCCTCCTTCTCTCGTCACCCCCGTATACGCGCCCACCCCGACCTACGCCCCCGGCCTCCGCCCCCAACCGCACTCCTCGCTCTCCGCACGCGTCCTCCCTCCTCCCTGCACCGCGAACAACAAAACGATCCAGACGCTCACGACGCACGCGCACGCGCAGGCCTTCGCGCCGCGCGTCCTCACTGGGTGCACGACGATGCAGACGACGTGGGAGATCGTTGTGACGAAGCGCGAGTTCTGCCTGGACTACAGCGTCGTGCTCGAGCGCGCAGCGGGGTACGTCGGGGGCCCGCCGAACGGCGTGCGCGCGCT
This sequence comes from Pilatotrama ljubarskyi, assembly GCA_022385805.1. Taxonomy (NCBI): domain Eukaryota; kingdom Fungi; phylum Basidiomycota; class Agaricomycetes; order Polyporales; family Polyporaceae; genus Pilatotrama; species Pilatotrama ljubarskyi. The sequence continues at coordinate 122,022 of MU277722.1, read as the reverse complement.
CATCGAGCTCAAGGGCTGCGCGCAGACCCTCTCTGCGGTCGCTTCCGCCCGCGATCCGGCCGTAGCGGCCGAGTGCGCCATGCGCGCTATTATCGCCGCCACGTACGAAGAGGACGATTGTGAAGACGGTACCGGAGAAGGGCAGGGCAAAGGGGGAAAGAAGAAGACGCGGCGCGGCGGGCGGAAGCTCACCGCGCGGCGGCACCGGCAGCGCGCGGAGAACACGGCGAGGGTCGTGCAGCTGGCGATGCATCTACGCGGGGAGGCGGAGCGCGCGGCGCGCGAGGAGGGGATGGAGCTCGTGGAGGTCGCGCTGTGCGTGGACGAGCGGGTGTTGCCGCTGAAGGTGCGCGGGGGCGCGGGGATGGCGCGGGTCCTGGGTGAGCTGCAGGTCAACGGAGGGGTCATGCGCGGGTGAGGGACCCATGGCTGGCCGTGGGCGGTTGCAGGTGGACTCCTTGGGGGCAGAGCGGGGGACTCGAGAAAGGTTCTGAGAACCGTTACGAGGGACACGTCCGGACATTGTCTCATATCGCATCCTAGATGGCAGTACGAGCCTTGTAGCATATCACTAGATTTGTATCAGTAGCCTCCACCGTAGCACATCTGTCGCAGACGCACCGAAAACAGCGCACGAGCTCGAGCCGATTCTTCCTGACCATTTCCTGACCAGATGGTCGCCCACGTACAGGTATCCGACTGTCAGCGTCACCACGGAAGGATTATCATTGTCATGGACGGAGAAAGTGCGACGCCGCCGTTACGAGGTAATAAGTGATATTAGTATGGTCTGCAGTTCTACTACAGGAGGACGCTCGAGCCGTAGACGCCCCTACTTGAGCTGGGCGAAGCCGACAGCGTTAGAGTCGAACGAGAAGGCGCTGTACACGTTCTTCATGAAGCTGTATTACGGACACAGTCAGCAACTACACATCCCAACCGACACATCTCCACATACCTGTCGCCAAGCAGCCAGACGTTCGAGCCAAGACCGAGGTCCTGGCCGGCGATCGCGCCGATGCAGTCCGTCGCGGAGACCATCCCAAAGTTGAAGTTTGCGGCGGAGATGTTCCACGTCTTCCCGCCCCAGTTGAAGCCGACGTTCGAGGGCACGGCGTTGCACGGGAACGAGTAGAAGCCGTTCGTCTGGTCGTACACTTTGGAGTTCGGGATGGACTCGTAGAACGTCTTCACCGCGTTGGGCGGGCCGTAGATGATCGTGGTGCCCGAGTCGATGATCGTCTGGAAGCCCGAGACGGGAGTCTACGGTAGTTTCGTGTCACTTATGGAGGCGTTATGAGGCAAGTCTCGGAGAGAACGCACCTGAGAGCCGACACGGACACTGGCACCGCCAATCTGCCAGAAGCCGGCACCCTTGACGGTGTGGTACTCGATCGAGCCAGAGTACAGCGAGCTATCGGTGTTCCCGAGGAAGAGCTCAGAGCCCGTCTTGGCGAGCTTGATGCCGAAGACGCCGTTCTTCACCGCGCCCTGAGACTTGGCGGTGTTGAAGAACGGGCTCTGTTTCTCCTGGCGTCAACATGTCGCACGTTGTGCGACGGACGACCCGAACGCACCTGGTGGAGGTTGGAGATGGCGGGGTACGCGAGCCCGAGGAGGCCGTCGTCCGCCTGCGAGCCGAAGCTCGAGGAGATGGTGTTGACGGGAGAGAAGTACTGGTCCTTGACGGTGATCCCGGCGACCGACACGGTCTCGGTGTAGACGGGGCCCGAGACCTGCGAGCCGTCGCCGTACTGGATCAGGAACGAGCCGCTCTTGTGGGCGCCGGTCGACGACGAGCCCGGGTTGTACTTGTTTTTGAGACTGCAGTACGAGCTCGTGCAGTTGACGGACGGGACCCAGAGGTCAGCAGAACCAGCTGGGGTTACGCATCAGAGAGCCTGTGCCGCGCCACGGAGAAGACGACATACTATCGAAGTCGATGAGGAAGCTCTTGGCAGGAGTGCCGATGGAGACGGTGCCAGCCCAGTATTCGTCGCCACCCTCGTCGACGAGCTTCTCGGCCTGCCTCTTCTGAGGAGGAGCAGAGTAGTTGGCGACGGGCTTGATTTCGGCGCCCTGAAAGACGCGAGCACCGTCAGCTCAAATGGCAACGGATCATTTGAAGTGAGACGTACGTCGTTGAAGGCTTCCCGACCCATGTTCCGCTCGAGGTTGATCATGTTCTGTCTATGCTTGCTGTGAAGGTAGGGAACCGTCAGTCTCCTCAGCGTCCAAGTGCCAGTGCATATGTATTCGCGTACTTGCGGTCACGAACAACCTGCTGGATTGCGCGCAGGTGATCAAACCAGCCGTCCGCAGTAGTCATCCCGTCGCGCCTGTCGAACGGGATGCGAGTACCGAGCCCCTCGACAACTGGAGAGGCCACAGTATACAAGGCAAGGGCGAGGGCGATCAGGCTAGCCTTGACAAACATGGTGAAGGACTGAAGACGGTGAATGTAAAGATGAATGCGAGAGTGGGGGGTGATGGACTTTGAGCGAGCAGACGGTACGCTTATATGCCCGTAGCACGCATATCCGCACTTTCTGCCTAGGCCTTGCAAGATGCCCAGAAGTGGAGGAGTAGAGGCGGATCAAATGTGACATACCTGGAGAATGACGGATCGTCGCACGACTTCCGTGCTGAAGACAATGTGGACCTGCCTTGAAACCGGGATCCATTCACTCCCCTCGATCCGCATTATAACCCGGACTGACGGCATACAAAGGGAGCGCAGACAACAGGGAGATGGTGCGAATGGGGCATCCAAGCGGCTCTTCATTGACGGATGAGTAGAACCGCTGGCACGGCCGGTGCAGCCTGGACTCGAGGCCTATGGGGCACAGAAGAGATGCGAACCGACTGCATGCATCCGGATCGAGACCACGAGAGATCCGAATCCGTGAACATCGGGAATGATTCCGGCTAGGGCTTGCAGCTCGCCTACACCCACTGCAGAAGTGCAGGAGATGGGTACAACCGCGTCCTGGCAGTCATCTACTCAGCAGCTGAACAAGGCGGATCATAGGATAAGCAGAAGCTACGCACCTGTACGCTGTTGTGTAGGCTGCGCAGATGCGGCGGGGATGAGAGGCATCAACTATTGGTATCTGGACCGATGGAGAGAGCTCTACCCGATGGATTCTTGTCAAGACGGGGTCCCTCACAGTAGCGGCGGAATGGCTGTTCGAATCAGCCGCAGAGCTCACTCCCGGTGCAAGCTTGTCATTCCCGATGTCGAAACCGTACGAGGTGAAGAAGACCGAATGGTATCATCGAACGCGGATATTGCAGAGGTCCCGACACTCCAGTAGAGAGCAAATGTCGACTATAGCCGGCAGGGGAATATTTGGATGAATGAACTAACAAGCAGTGAGCCCTTTGTGCCCGTGAGAGGCGCAAGGACGGTACTCGCGAGGTAAGCTCGGCTTCACATGGCAGCCGTTCGACGCAGCTTGAATCTCCGGTCCGGCCGACGTCGAGGTAAGACACCACCCCTCCCGGCTTGCAGAGTAACGAGCAGCTGTTCGACGTCGTACCAGTTGAGAAATTCTTCGTCAGGTGCGTCCGAATAGGAGTGGAAGTCAGCTTGCGATAGGTCCAAGTTGGGAAAAATGGCGTCGATGAACCACGCGAAGTCCCGAAACTGCGGGTGATCCGCGTCTTCGACGACGCAGATGCGCAGATGCTTCAACCCGTGGTCGAGCAGGGTCACGGTCTCCATGTCCGGGATCGAGCCGTTGAATAGCTGAATGTAAGGTAGGACGAGACGGGATAGGAAGGGGTGCAACTCCGCGAAGAGTGTCAGAGTGCGTGCGCTGAGCGTATCCGGAACGTTCAGGACATCCTCGCTCACGTCGATATCCTCCAGAGACAGTTCAAATTCGACTAGGTTCGGCCAGGCTTGGGAAAAGGTTTGCAGCTCCGTGTCGTTGATGACGAGCTCCGGGATATACCGTTCCAAGGTGATCGAAAGATGCGTGAGCCAGTTGAAAGAGAGCGCCGGCTTGAGCAAGTCTGCTACCCGCGGGCCATCCCCTGCCAGCCATATGGAAAGCCGGCGGGTCAGAGGCGTGACGCTAGAGAGAGCCGAGTGGACATGCTTGATAGCTTCGTCATCCGTGCAGAGAGACCAGTCGTCGAACTTCAGCTTCAGTGCGTGGAGATGGGCTGGATGCATGACTTGCAGGAAGCCATCGAGAGCTGCTGGATCGCCTGTGAGCCTAAGTTCGCGAAGTCTACCGAGGCCCGAGGGTTGGACTTCCAGTTTGTCCGAAAGCCGCACCATCACGTTCAGGCTGAGCTTCTGGAGGAGAGGGAAAGCCGCAAGAAGTCGAAGGACTTCGTTCTCTAGGACTACCGGCTCGGTTATCTTCAGGTATTGCAGATGCGGGAAACGGGAGCAGAGTTCCCACGGGCCGAGACACGGTAAGCGATTGAGACGCAAGCTTTCCAGCTTCGGGGTCACGGTCTTCAGAGCCAACTCCTCGGCGGCGTCGATAGTCCAGCTGGCTTCGGGTGTCTCGGGTATTCTTGCAAATACAGATAAGTGACGTAGCGTCGAGGAAACCAGGAGGATATGCCCAGGGTCTTCTTCTGACGCCACGAAGGATTTGAGACAGACGAGACGCGGGAGGAGACCTTGGCCAACAGGACACCGCCGCCTGAGGAAGGTCCATACTGACGGAGAGATGAGTCTCATCTGCTCGTGGTTTGTATGTAGCTCGCGGACGCGCAAAGCGTACTCCCGGAAGCGCACCCATTCAGGATCCGAGATATCCCGAGATAATACCTGCAATTGCACATCAGCGGGCGTAAGCAAGTGGCACACAGTGGACGTACATATACGCGTTTGCCTCCGCCGGGTCGACCGCCATCAATGAACGGCGGCAGTACGGATAGCAGATGCGAGATATTGTCTAGCAATTGCCAAAGCATGTCCAACGCGGGCTCAGAAAAGGCCCTGCAAACGCGCGCCAGACGCGCCAGAGTCTTCTGCTTAAGCATACGCTCCACTCTCTGTCTCCGATGCGCTTTATTTTTGAGTCTCCCGGGCGCCAGTTGCAAGCATATGCTCGAAAGGATCTCGGGGAACTGCAACGCTCGAGATGCAGCGGTGATTTGGGGCTCCATGGGATAGGGCTGGGTGGCAAGAGAAGATTAGCATGAAGGCAGTCGGCCCTTTCGCTGAGTGACATCTCCACCTACTGTATTGAGAGGTATCTTGCGAGGCGGTATCGTGTGTACACCTGGACTGGCAAGGCGTGTATGAATGCGTGGCGGTCCACAAACAGCAAGCTCAGATGCGAACGGTCCTACACACGGAGTTCAGGTCAGTTCTATGTTGTCTTGAAACACGCGACTCGGCACACACGAGCCAACTGGTCAGGAGATGGCGATTACAACAAGTGTTGAACAAGTCAAATATATGATCAAGCCGCAATAAGTGACTGTCGTCTTATGCTGACAGTCAAACTAATCTGGACGTTAGTATGCTCTGGTCCTTGATTTGCATATGATGTACGACTGCGTACCACCTCTGAAATAGATAGACGATGGCCAGGTATAGGATGTGGTTAGCATCGAACGCATGTCGTGGTTCTGAGACAAAGGACAGCCTGGGCCTTAGGCGCCCGGTGTCGTAGAACTACTAGAAGCGCCCTTCTCGCAAGGTGGCTATATGCTAGCATATCCTGCTCTGGGCCCTAGGGGAACATTGGCAGTGGATGACGAGTAGCGCAGAAGAACATGCAAGTATATGGTATCAAGGGAGTTAGACACGGCAAAAGAGCATCGGGAGAGCCTGGACCATAATGAAACTACTTCTGACTCCAAGTAACGAGTGACATCAAGAGCACTGATACATCTGAGTACGGTTACTATGCATCTCCGTTCTCAGCCGCCACGTCTTCCATCGTCACAGTTAGAGTCGGCGCAGAGGGTGACACCGGGAGACGATGCGCACCCTTCCTCCCATCCTGGATCGCAAGGAGCAATTGTTCGACGTCGTGCCAATTCTGATGCCTCTCCCGATAAAACATCATCTTCGTCCCCGGATACCGCGCGTCTGCGTCAGACAAGTCGAGGTTCGGGAACAAGCGGTCCAGCAGCATCGCGTACGCGCGATGCTTCGGCAGCCCGTCCTTCTCCACGAGCGACGTCCGGAACACCTGCAGCCCGTGGTCCAGCAACGGCACCGTCCTCAGCTCTGGCAGCTCAAACGACTCCGCCATGCAGACATACGGCCACACGAGGCGCACGAGGCGCGGATGGCGCTCCGCGAACTGGATGAGGGCCCGCGCCGTGGGTGGGTCGTCGATGTCAAGGTCCTCGTCGTCCCCGTTCGACTCGCCGATGCTCATCTCGAAGTCGACGAGGTTCGGCCATGCCTGCGCCATGGTGCAGAGTGCGGTGCCCGTCACAGGCAGGCCGTCTTCCAGCTTGTTGATCCGGAACGCGACGTGCGTAAGCCCGTCGAGGGCGCGCGTGGGCTGTGCGATCTCGAGGAGGCTCCCGGGGAGCTGGTAAGATGAGAAGGTAAAGCGGAGCCGCCGAAGGGCGCGCGTAGTGGTCGTCGTGAGCGCGGCGTTGAGGAACGCGACCTCGGGGTCGTCTTGCAGCGCGAGGAGCCATTCTGTGAACTCGAGGGCGAGAGACTCGAGCTGAACTGGGGCGACTGCCTCGAGGAAGATGGAGCATACGCGTGGACGGCCGATGATCTTCAGGTCTCGCAGGGTTGGAAAAGCTGGTATCGGCCGGGTGATTTGAAGGGCAGTCACTTCGAAAGGCAGCCTTGCGGACAGCGTGAGTTTGCGGAGGCTGGAGAAGCCCGACAGCGTCTGGAGGATCTCTGCATCCAGGAGGAACGATGTCAGAATCTCCAGCTCTTGCAGATGGGACAGCTCCGGCCAGGACGGGAGGACAGGGTTCAAGGGCGTTGGGAGATGGCCGTGACTGGTGATGCAGAGGCTCTGGAGGCGCGGGATGCAGACCTTCTGCGCGACCTCCATGACTGTTCTGATGATGTGCTGACCCTCTTCCGTTCCTGACGTAGTGTGTGCTACCGAGAGCACGAGATGCCGCAGCGTAGGAGAGAGCAATATGATTCGGCCGTGTTCTGACGCAGAAACCTGGAGCGATTCGAGTCGTTGTAGACGGGGGATCAGGCCGGATGCGGCCGGACATCTCCTCGAGAGGAATGTCCATACCCAGGGTGAAATATACTGATCTCCAGAGGTGTACAGTTCTCTGACGCGCCATGCGTACTCCTGGAAACGAGCCCACTCTGCATCATTCACATCTCGTGTGAGCGCCTGGAAAAATCAGAGAGGATGGTCAGCTATTCTCAGTTGTTTGCAGCTTCAACGACAGAAGTCCTGCTTCCAGAACCCTCGGAGAATCAGCATGTGGACGGCGATATACATGAACAATGAAAGTGGGAAACATGCGGCGAGGTAACACTATGAGGCCCGCCCGATGTCCCAGCACCACCGCCGTGCAGTCTTTCTACCACCTCGGCAATGAGTCAGTACCACCTTGCTCCTGCTCCAATGTTGCGTCGCACAACGGGCGTCGGCCTTCGGCAACGATTCGACGCCCCGCGCCTAGTTTCTCCTGAGCCACAGAGTGGCGTGCTGAGCAGGACAGGTGGGGCTGGGACTCGGCGGGCCCGAAACTCTCATGGTTTTCGTTGGTCGAGAAATACCACGCATTGCCACGCTAAAAAAGCTGCTGGATGAAACCATGGAGACAGCGCATTGCCCGACACTGTGGTAGGTTCTGGATCCGATGCATGCGTGTCATGTACAATCAAGAGGCACTCACGTAGGACTTGTCCGCATGCCGAGTGAAAGACGGCAGAATGGAGAGCAGCGAGACGAGGCCGTCCGTCACCCGCCACAACACGCTGAGCGCGGGTCCTGAAAACGCGTGGCATACGCGGGCAGCACGGGCAAGCGTTTTCTAGGCCTCCCGTCTCCGTATACGATCCCTCGGCAAAGCCTTTTCGTCCAAAGGCCGTCCGGGAGTCAGGTAGTCGAGTATTTCGACGAGAATTTCTGTGCAGAGCAGGGCGCGGGATACAGCAGCAGAACGTTCCATGCCAGTAGACACGGGTGCGAGCGAGTAGCGGAAGGTGTAAACCAAGTCAAGCAGCAGAGACTGCTAGGGACAAGTACTCGCCATGGCAGGAGGAAGAGAGACGCGTCGCGTGTACTTACTGTACGATCAAACGCGTCGACGCGACCACTGACCAGTGATTAGCCGCTGGGAAAAGCGGTCCGCCTCGGGCCGAGCATTGCTACGGGGCGCCTACTGGGCACTGGACGCAGTGGCAAGTCGCCTCCATGGATGCTCTCCCTCAGCTGACAGAAACACCAAATTGCACTACGTGAATCTTGATCTTTCGCAGAACGAACACGTGCTTGTTGTTTGAAAAACTCATGTATAGTACAACGCGAGCGACATCCTCGGGAGCCACCTGTCACGCTTGAAGTGAAGTGCGATCCGCAGATGTTGAATGGAATCAAATCCCTCCACAACTTGTGACTTGTCGTCCGTCCCGCCGACGCGTGAATCCTTGTTCTATATATCCATCGCCACGTACTCGAACCCCACGCAGGGTAGTAGCCAGCTCAGGCCTAGTCGACGACCCAAAGACGGCCGTCCGGGTCCATGACGAGGTCCTCAGGTGGGTGAGAACGACCGGCTCGGAGTCGTGAAACAGGTCTCTCCGCGCAGGGTCGCGTCTAAGTCGTCTTGAGGCACGTTCCACATATCTAGCGCCATGTAGTGCCGTTGGTTGAAGAACGCGGAAAGCTTAGTCTCCCCTAGGCAGACGTCCGATGTGCAAGCACGACGGACCGGAAAGCTCGGCATACGACGCGAACGGCCCGCGATGCGACTACACCCCTCTCAAGACAGGCGACTCGCGATTCGGGCCCACGTTGGAGCTTTTTGTCGGGCCTCCCCATGAGCGTGATCTTTCTCTCAGGCTCTCACTGCGCGCGTCCGAGTCGAAGCTCAGGAAATTCGCCAGTGAAGGTGCTCACAGTAGGAGATACTGTATTACCGTGTGGTGATGAAGCCCACCGACGCACCGCCCGGCCAAGTTGACAGAGCAGCTGAGCGGGAAAGATCTAGCCGATAGTCATTCAACCTATGATACAGGTTCCATGCTTCTTTATTCCAGCGTCGTACGGTACCACTCGAGCCGCTCGAGGAGTTACTAGTAAGTATTACTTCGCACGAGCAGAGCAACAACAGAATAACAGGGGACGAGCCACGACCCGCGACCCAGTCGTGACGTCTAACAGGGATCCGGACAGGAGGCGACGCCTGCGCGATTACACAGCGTTCAGCAGGGCATATGTTCTAACGTAGAGTAGGGGGGTGAGATGGAGGGGGAGATGGAGATGGAGCAAGCGTAGGGAGACGGGGAGACAGGGAGCGGGTGGTAGGGCTGGTGGTACAACAACAGCGTGTGAGGCCGAGACGGTCAGTGAGCGTGTGAGCAATGAGGGAGACAGACAGGGAGAAAGAATGAAGGGAGACGGCGTGCAGGGTGGTAGTAGTACATGTGCATGCGTGGTGTGCTGGAGACGAGACAGAGAGAGGTTGAAGCACGGAAACGGAGAGGGCAGAGTCCAGGAATCGCCGGGGAGCACATGTAGGGATACAAAGAGGCGCACGCGCCCCGCGAGAATGGCGAACGGGGGCGGGGGCGCGTCTGGCGTCTGGCGCGATGTGGTGAGGTGAAGTGCGGGTGGAGGGTGAGGGCGGATAGATCCAGCCGTACGTTCGGGCGAGACGGCGTGATATGTACGCGTGGAGGATAGGCCGGTCCGAAGCTGGTGCGGCCGGACACGAGGAGGGGCAGGATTGAGTGTTGAGACAAGACGCCATCCGCACGCCCCAAGGCGCTGCCTCGCGGCCCCCGCGCAGCGTCTCGTCCACTCAATCCTCAGCCTCCAGAAAACCGCGGCCAGGCGTGGCGCGAGCGCATCAGCGCAGCGCACTGGTCGCGCTAATGCGCCAAGCCCGCGCGGATCCCGATCCTCTGCAGCAGACTCGGGCGCGCCGAGCTGGGAGTCGGACTCCACGGACTTGCCTCCTCGCTGAAGCTCTTACTCCTTACCGCCGTCGAGATCCGCAGCGTCCCCCTTGCCCTCGCGCCGACCGAGCCCTTCCTCTTCACCTTCGCCTTCTCCTCCGGGAGGGACGGGAAGAAGTGCACGCTATCTCCCGGGCGGGGAGGCGTGCTGGTGAAGAGGAACGCGAGCTGCGCTTGCGAGACCGCGGGCGGGGGCATGTAGAGCGGGGGCGGGGAGCATGCAGGCGGGCAGTGCGAGTGGGGCGACGGCGGGAGGGCAGGGAGCGGTTTTTGGGAGGTGGAGAGGATCGGAGACGTCTGTGGGAGGCGGAGGGATTTTAGTTAGTACGTCGTCCCCATGCCAAATGGAGATTAGGAAGAGCAGTGGAATGGATGGGTGCGGGCGCACACGGCGCGGTGCAGGTGCAGACTAGTATACGATACACGCTACTCCCAGAAACGCGCGGGGCGGTTTCGCGACGTAGTGCGTCTTAGAGTTCACCATGGCGAACGTTCACGCGCTGATTGGGTTGCGTTGGACCGCAATGCGGCTCAAACTCAAGCTCCGGGGCGCACCATCGCCCAGCCGCACGGCAAGCTCCCAGCTCCACAGCTCGTCTGACAAACTCGGAGCAACGGACGCACAGGGACCGAAGGAGGGGAGAGAGACGGGAAAGACACTCACATACGGCCGATACGGGCTCTCCGCGACCAAGCGCTCAGCGCCGGGCGGCATCCACACGCGCGCCCCGGCCCCGGTCTCCGCTGCTTGCAGCGCCTCGGGCGACGCGAGCTGCTCGTCGCTCGAGTCCGTGTCGCTGTTGCTCTCTTCCCCTTCGTCGCCGTCCCGCGAGCTCCGCCGGGCGGTGGAGCGCTCGGCGCGCGGGAGGACGGGGTCGGCGTGCGAGTCGGACGTCGAGCGCGACGAGACCGAGCGCGAGTCGGAGGCAAGCTGGGCGGCAGCGGCGTGCGAGAGCTCGGGGCACGCGGACAGGAGGCGGCTCAGGCGGCGCCACGAGTACCCGCCGGGCACCTGCGCTGGCGTCCGCTCGTCTTGCGAGGGTGACGGCGAGGAGTCCGAGTGCGCGCGGATGGCGTGGGAGTAGCAGAGGTCGGCAAAGGCGTCGAGCGGGGACTGGAGCAGCTGGTTGTCGAGCGCGGTGAGGCACGCGGGGTCGAATTGCATGTACCACGGCGTGCGCGTGTCGAATGCGCGGCTTGGGAAGGCGCTGGAGGAAGATTCCGCGGACGGCGTGCGCGAGTGGGTGGGCACGGGTGCGGGTGAGGGTGAGGGTGCGGGTGAGGGAGATGTGGGTCGCGGTGGGGAGGAGGACGTTGAAGTGACAGGGGCCGGGGCAACGGGAGGGGCGGGCGCGGGCGAAGGATCGCCCTCGGCGATCGTCTCCGTATCGCTCTCTTCATCTCCGCTCTCTTCCTCCTCATTATCGTCCCACAAGAAACTGCTCTTATCGCGCACACTTTCATCCTCGCTCTCCTCCTCATCCGCACCCTCGCTATCGCTATCGCTCGACATCTCCAAGATGCTCTCCCGGCCCTCTTCGGGATCGTGGCGATGGCGGAGGTGGCTCGCGGCGCCGAAAGACATGCGGAAGATCGTCGACGCGGGGGTCGTGCAGTTGAAGTCGTCCGGGCTGATGGGACTCTCCGTGAGCCACTCCGGTACGAGCTACATTGCGGGGCGGGCATGGGGTCAGTGTTCGATGTTCGATTCTGGGCATAGGATGGGGGTCGCGCGCGCTCTGTCTCCGCCGATCGCGGAGGGTGCATGACGGGGCTGCGGCGAAGATGAAGACTCACCTCGAGCGGCTGCAGTGCGAGTCTGCGCGAGGTTGCCATCTCTTCTGCGGGTGTTGAGTTCAAAGAGGTGGAGGGGTGGAAGAGAGGGAGAGGGGAAGTCGAGGTTGAAGTCGAAGTTTGAGATGCGAGCGGACAGGGGCGGGTTCTAGGTTATGTACGCGCGCAGGGCACGTCAGGAAATGAAAAGACGTCGTTCGGATCGCCTGGTCGACGGCTGATAGGGGGACACGGTACGTCAGGCGTACGGTGGTAACTGCTGCTCGCCGGGAGGCCCGCGCGTTCGCAGGCGGGTAGCAGATATCGATAGCAGCGGTGGATGGCGACGGTCGGCGGGGCAGAAGCAAAGGAGGGAGGGCGCCGGCGGAGAGGGTTTATGAGGGGATGGGCAGCTGTCAAGGCGGAAGACGCCATGGGTTCTGCTTTTTGTGATGAGCGCAATTGTTGGGCGGAGAAGCGGACGCGAGGCTGTCAGTCGCTCCGACTGTTGCACGCACTCGCAAGCGCCGACCGCCCGACAATAATTGACTAGCAACGCCACAAGCGCGTGCCCCGGATACACGTGCTTCGCCGCCGGCCCCTCCATTCAGGCGCCCGTCCACTTGCACATCTTGACTGAAACTTGGATAGACTTGCATGCGTTCTGGAACGTCGATGCATGCTGAGCAATGGTCGAGCGTCGCTCACCACAGAGATGCGCCATGGCGACCACTCACCGGACGGACAGGTCCGACACGGCGCGTCGCACGAACGGGCAACTCTCCGAGCCCGGCCGGGCATGACAGCGAAGACGCGGCCGTGCCACTCGCACCTCCTCCATCCATCCGCGCAGCCCCCCATTGGCCGCCGCCCATCTTCGACTGACGACAAGGCCGCGGTGCCACCCCGGCTCAGCGCACTCACCTCGGACGAGAACACCAACCATCGCACGCATTCGTACACATCAGGATAGAACCTCTGCGAGCGCACAAGAACGCAGCGTTCAAGTTCGCATCCTCAGCACCGGACGCGAAGCTGTTTTGGTTTCAGTCAACGCATGCTCGCCCTCGATGCCCGCGAACGTTCCCGGAGTGTGACAAGTCCTCAGTCGCGCTGCTGACCGGGTCTTTGCAGGAGAGATCCTGAGGAAGGTGAGTGCATCATGCCTCTGATGAAGTGCACTAGCCTCGGCCGCGGTCAGTACGGATGCACTGAACGCTTCTCCATGCATACCTGCGGTAAGCGGTCGCGCGCGACCGAATAATCAATCCTGGCCGTGCAGTCATCGACTCGACGGACCGAGTGGCGATATGGTGCTCCTTGTCTGGATCCTGGAATGCTGTAAGTTGCCATAGTAGAGAGGTTTCTTCTGTCGTCCTGCATGGCCCGCCCTCCACCAGGCTCTGCAAGTGGATTGCCCGATGACGCACACGTCCAGGCCGACGAGAGCGCAAGTCCGAACAGCTATGGCGTAGCTTGAAGCTTGAGAACGAGGATATTGCAGCAATGCTTGGCAGATCTTCCTCGAGTACTGGAGCATGCAGCAATTTAAGGATCTGAGTCGGGCACGCATACATTCACGAGAATCTGACAGCGCGGTAGGCAATCAGTCAAAATGCGTCAGCAGGTCGGCAACATCGAGGCATTCCCCCATGTGGCGAGCTCATGATCGTCACGGTACTCACTTCGTGCGTCCAGACAACGTCGGGCCCCATCTGGAATCAGCCAGCGAAGAAGTCGAGGGTGTCCGTCCGGCCCAGCAAGAGTGAGATATCGTGGGCGAGAGCAAGGAGCAGCAGCAGTAAAAGAACTCAGGCGCTGGGACGCGTTCGCGTTGTTGACGCATGTAGACGCGTTCTTTGGCCGTGTTAACGTGTCGTCATCCCTCGGTGGGGCCTCGCGAGTCCTCGCGTCCACCACTCGAATGCCGGTGCGGAGTAGTCCGTCCTGGTATGCAGAACTTACCCAACCAACAATCAAACAACAACCCAGATT